>JAGXEW010000186.1:0-302076 GCA_030684275.1 Acipenser oxyrinchus oxyrinchus
TCCATTTTTCTCCTGGTGCTGTCTCCCCAGCACATACATCCACATCCATTCTAAAATTACATTTAAAAAACACACCTTGGTATTTTCAATCCCATTAAACTGTTAAAACATTATGACTGGACTGCAACGCATTCCTCCACCAAAAGGGTATTTACAAACAACACCCTCAATGTAACACTCTTACCAGGCTTTCCAAACAAGGGTGCCGAGATTGTAAAACATATACGTGTTTGATTTAGACTGTCGTAATCTATAAAATATTTAGCAATCGTGTTCTTAGAAGACACTCAATGATTGTCTTTCAATTCACAGGAATCAGAAACGCCACTGATAAGTGCTTCACAAGCAAATCTGAAACAACCTTAATATTTACCTTTAAAATATTTAAATACAGGCAAATTAATTTAAAATGCAAGTACCAGTTAATTATTATTGATCCTATTTAAATTACCATTTTATTTCGGCCTTTTCTTCTCCAGCCGCACACAATGACATTAACATTACAGCATTAGACCATTTGTATCGTGTGTGCGATTAACACCCTGAAATAAATATATTTAGAAAACACAGATTAAGAATCAATGTAATTATGTTAGTTACAAAAGAAAATCTGCCTACAACGTACCACTTTAAAGAAATGATAACATACTAACGATATTATTATGATACAGTACATTGGAACAGTCATATTTGAACTAGCTTCGCATCAATAAATCATGCACATTATTCTTTAAATATAAAACCGTAATTGAAAATACCTTCTGAACCCTCAAGAATCCAAAATCCAGCTTTGAATACGAGTAAAAATCACCAAAGAATGGCAAATGAAGTAATTCAATGATTTTGTAAGTGTAGCACAGCAGCGAAATCAAAAGATCTCCTCCCCAACAACACAATCCAATCTGCGGCCTACATGACAACCACCTCGGGAGAAAAAAAAAAAATTCAAAAACAAATCAAATAAAAGACCTGAAACCTCTACCAACCCCTGGGTTCCGGTGATTGGGGTCTCTACGGTTTCGTGTCTTTGTCTGGGACGGTCACATTAGATACTGCTGATTCTTTTGTAGATATAAACCCACATCTTGCCGAGCTACCGTATATTGTGCAGCTCGCAGGTCTCTACAGGGATTTCTGTCTGGGTAGGATCAGTCCGTTACAGAGAGCGAGCAGCACGCCTGCGTGAAGTGTTACACTGGGCAACGATAAACTGTACACACTCCGGGAGGGAAATTTAAAATACAGGTTGCACGACTGGAGCCAATACCATAAAGATGTAATGCAGACAGTTAATACTGTTTCAACACCATCAGTCACAATTGACAATTAAAAAGGAGAATGTTATTGTTTTTTACATACAGTCGCCGCTACTTTTTAAAAGTTTCTTCTTGTAAAATGTTACCGGTAAAGCAAAAATACTATGTGAACATTAGCAAGCAACTGTATATATATATATATATATATATATATATATATATATATATATATATATATATATATATATATATATATATATATATTTAACATACATACACATTTATATTTTTAATACATAAAACATATTTACCATATATCTCATAGAAAATGGGTGTATTAAAAAAATGTATAAAATATCTTGATAATATATTTTTATTATATTCTATTTAATTCAAGAATGATGCTGGGAAAATATAAATATCATACATTTCTTATTACATATTAAAAATATATATTATGGGATCAGAGCCTCATTTAAGCAGCAATATTTAAAAAGAGCCCTTCTTGTTGGTGTTATTTGAATTAATAAAAGAGCATTAAAAAAATGTTAAAACAGTTGAGTGAAGTGTGTTTTTGAGTGAACATATATTGGAGTGGCATGTGGGGGTAAGAAGCACCAAATTGGGGCTTTTTGCCCCGTGGGGTAAAAGGCCCCTTTCTCAGAATTTTTTTTTTATTTTTTTTTTATTTTTGTACTTATGATATCGCTAGAGACTCCTGCTTATACTCAGCTATGGAGGTTGCATATACGTTTATTAAGAACATAAAAAGGGGAGAAATGTACATTAGTTTATATGACAAATATGGAAATTTCCTTAAGGGGGGCCTCTTACCCACCCTACCCTACCCTGAACACTTTTGCTCTGTCTTTTTAAAAATACTTTTTAATATGGAACAACCATGCATTAAAAAAACTGATATGCTTCCCCACTTTTAATAACCGATTTTTGATCAGTTAGAAAACATGACAAATAATAAGCCAAGCAGAAACAACAATAGAGACTTGTACAGAATGCGCATACTATGCTTTTAAACAGGTAAGAAATTAAACATTAGGAAAACATACACAGCATTAACTATCTGAATGGTATTTAACCGGTCTCAAAGGAATAAGTGTGTCATTGTCGTTGATAGATAGATAGATAGATAGATAGATAGATAGATAGATAGATAGATAGATAGATGAAGAATATAAAAGTGCATATAAGCGTATTGAACATCTGCTGTTTTTGTCATTATTAAAACTTAAGATCCTTTTTCGCAGTACAGTGTATGAAATATGGAAAACTTGATCACTTGCTTGACTAGTGACACACATATCATCCTATGATTATAGCAAGCAAATTTATTTTTATTACAGCCAAGTTCAATTGTATTTACTGTATGCGTACTGTGGTATATCATAGATACATGTTCCCTTGTTTATCATTTTCTGTTTCAATCATTGCAGCTAAGTTACTTTGTAGCTCAGAAGTTTAAAGCACTCCTGTGGCTTCAATAGATATCTCAAACATGACTTCTCAGTTCAACTGGTACACCAGAGTGTAACCATTAACCTGTCCCCCTGCAACACTCTGTCCTCAGGATATAAAAATGAATCAGTAAGAAATACCAAAATATGGTAGTTAACTGCATAGTAGTAATTTAACAGAAGCTTGATATATTAGGGACTGCAGGTGGTGGCCTTAATATTGAAGGTACATTTACTTTACAGGAGCAAACTGGGAACTGCAAAAGAGTATCCCTAATTGAGAGGTGGTCTTTATACTCACTTATACTCAGTGGGGGTTGATAGTTTAACATAACTCAAGACAACATGTACAGTACCTGCCCTGTTGTTTTTTATTTGTCTGTCAGCTTTTGTTTAACATATTAAGCTTCTATTGGATAAAAACAAGTGAATTGGGTAGGGCTGATTTCAATGGATGAATCAATGGTTGTAGGTTTCTATTGTCCCTGTTCATGCCTAATGTATTGAACTCAAAGTCACCCTAACAAGCCACTGTGCAGTGCTGGGAAACAGTGGCCTGATGAAATATACACTTTAATGAATTTAAAAAAACACTGCCCCATGTTACTGCAGTAGAGTGCAGAGATGGCTAAACCAAAGCCATGTATTGCTCACTTTGCTTCCAGATGTGATTTAGATGTGGAGTGGGCACATTCAAGGCTCTTATTGGGCTTGTGACCAGGTTGTATTGGACTGTGCATGGGGAGCCCCCAGAGCTAACAGTTCAGCACTAGATAGTATCCACGCCCAGGTCTTCTTCAAACAACACTCTTGTTATTATAGGCTGTTGCTAAGTAGAAGCATCAAAAGGTGTTGATAAGTGGGGAGAGGTTATTACACTCAGATAATACCCAGCAAACACAAACACAACTTATACAGCTATACCTAATGAACATTTAATTGTGGTTACTAGCCAAAATATGTCTATCATACTAAGCCTGAAAGCTATAGTACTTAAATAAACAAACTGTCTGATTTAATTGTCAAACATAACAAACATAAATGTACAAGCAAACTTTCCATAGGCCAATGGTATACTGTACCTTTGGATAAAGCACTGCATATGGAAAACAGTGAACCAATAGGAACTGTAGTATTGTTAAAAAGTATCAGTATATTAGTTGCAGGCTAATCAAGACTTTAAAATACTTTTTCTTACCTGTTACTAGGATTAAGATAATTATCACTGCTGTCTCACCTTGTGCTAAGGATAATTTGGCTCTTGTCAGACTTTTTCTGGATATATTTTACTGTGCATTTTTAAAAGAATACAATATTATAAATACAAAATGGACTCTCAGTACCTATTAATATCCTGTGCTGTAGGTCAATTTCACTCCAATGGCTTAGCTGCAATCATGTGACCTAAAGAACAGGAAGGGCTGATGTATCAGATCCGATGTTGTTGAATTTTACCAGCTTCTTTCAGTACATCTAAATATCTTACTATGGAGTGTTTTATAGTTAGAATATACAGTGAATCTGAAGGATACCATGTGCTGTACAGCTGTCTTCAGATACCAGTTCAACAGTTCATAATAATGTATTGACTGATAGAAGATTTTGCATACAAGCTCCTGTAAAACAGTGACTATCAATAGCTTGCCTTCTTCCTCCAAATCATAGTACTTCCTAAATTCACCCTTTACTGCTTAGTGTCTTTTATCATGCAAATGATACCTTTTTCAGATGATGGTTTAATAGTGTCCTCCAGTATATTAACATCCACCCCAAATAAAATCTGTATGTGTCACGAGCAACATTAGACTGGAGTTAAGACAGCCTTTGTCTGTGACGTAGCAGGTCTTGTAGCTGACCCACAGCAGATGCTCGCTGATTCATAGCCAGTAAATGTCTACTGCAAATGTTGCATATCTGTGTGTGTGGAATGGTTTTGCTACTGTCTCCATGGCAACCACAAAATTAAGCTTTTTAGGAACATGACATCACAAGGAAGGAATGAAATTCAAATTTGGTTGACTTATATGGTAAATCACTTAGACGATAATAATCTACTGTTACTAAACTGTGCTTCTGTCAGTTCTCAAAAATTATACACAAATATTAACCCTATGTTGACAAATGCAGGTTTTAGGCAACACAGTAAATTTGAATTTCCTAAAATAATTGTTTTCAGGAATATGTTCCAAACTACGTCAACAGCTACACATCACCAGAGGAGACACCAACATATGTGTTACAGTAACACTGAATGTTACCTGAAAATAATATGTGGCAATATAAGGTAGAACACAATTGCAGGTATACTATTTGAATTAACATACAATATTTCAAGTGTGTTAAAACGCTGGGATGGAATAGTGTTTATATGTGTGTTGTAAAAGCATGGCTAACGTTGCATGTCCCTCAGAGATGTGTCGGTGTATAGTGAAAGGTAAGGCAGTGGGGGAGGGTTAAGTGTCATCGAACTCTAAGCCCATGCGTCTGCACTTTGTTCAATGATAAACATTAATGTGCTACCCTTTGGTGGTGCTGGTATCTTTTAATAGCATGCAAGATGTTATCCTCCTTGATGAAACCACAATAAACTGCAATTTTTGTATTCAATTAGTGCATGATTTTATATTCATTGTTTTAGACTACAAATATAATGCATTATAAGGAGGTTAAACATATATACAAAGACATCCTATCTATAGTTACCACACTACCAAAATCCATATACAGTGTATACTGTTAAACATATATACGTTTATTAGAATGATGTGGAAAATGTGGACCCTTATGCATGAATCACATCTGTCTGTCATAATCACATTCTTTAGATTTAAAAATCATCTATTGAAGAATGCTTTCATTTGTGTGGTCCAAATACAGTGGATGCCAATAGGGTTGTTTTGACATTTATAGTAATGCTAAAAGGAATTTCAGTGACAAACATTTTGGTCTTTCTCAATGTCTTCTTAGAGAAAGACATTATTAAAATATTATTTCTAAGTTTCTTTAAAGTATTACTACATATACCACTATTGTGTTTTTATAGTTATATTTTTTGGAAATTTTAAATATATCAAAGTATAAGGAAAAATAGCTACAATATGTATTTGTGCACCTGATCTGTATCCAGAGGAATACACATACAGTATATCCACAGTTTTACAAATATAACTTATACTGTTGACTCAGAGAACACTTTAATAACACGGGTCATTTGGTTTTCCATATTAATACTCTTAATTTGATTACACTTGCTACAGTTCCATCTGCTTTGGCACAGATTTAATTTGCTGTATATTTACCCTGAATGTAAACATGAAAATTAGCTCCCACTTACAGAATGCATCACATACACTGAAGCACAGCTGTGACGACACCAATCCATGCATATGGCTTGTTAGGAGTCATTTCACACTGATGATGTAATGGTACACAGAAGATTGCAGATTCTTGAAAGGGCAGTGTTGGTTGTGATGTGTGAGGATCACAACAATGTACCTTTTGTTAAATCTTTTTTTTCCATCCAAACAGCAATGCATTTCAGGCTTAAAAGGATCACATTGTATATTATTCATCAAGTAGCTCTTTCATTGTTCAATATATGACTGGATAATTTAAAGGAACTTCAGTCCTAAATAGTAAATATAACTTGCAATCCATACATTGGATTTTCGTATCATCAACAACGAACACCTGCTGTGTTTGTATAATGAGTCAGGAATAAACAGGTGCAAATGCATTACTTGCTTCTACCACAGACCCAAGTATACAAAGACAAACTGCCCTCTAGTGGTGGGAAATTCAAATAATTTATTTTACTTTTAAACTTCAAGTCAGGACCCCTTAAAGGTGGCATGGGTCTTACTTATTGTGATACACTTCTCGAGATTTTTATAGCATAAAATAATAGGACTCTGTGAGTAACAGGACCCCAGATGAGCATTGCACTTGTGTTCTGTGATGCACATATAATAGGAGACTATGTGAGGTCCTAATGCCTGGAACATAGAAGTTGAATGAGAGGAAGAGACTTCCATCAGACCTTTGTGGAAGATTAAATAAAGCCTATAATTACAGCTCAGAGTTTTACTAATCTTTTTGTTTGATCAGTTATTTAACCCTGTTATTCTGCCCAATTGAAATGTTGCCTCACCACAGCAACCCACTTACCGACCTGGAGCTCTGAAGATCAACAGCCAACCTCCAGCTGTGTCAAGCCACGTGCTTCTTTTCACCTGCCCAACCTAAACCACTGAACCCAGGAGGAGAGGCCAAGCCTGACCAATAGAGGGTCACTGAAGCACAACGAGGTTAACTATTCCAAGACAATATTCCAGGAGCACAAAGGTCAATGCAGTGTTCTCTGTGGGCACCCCATCAGGAATCACGCTGATAGGACTCACTCTGCACTCCACCTGTAATGCTTTTATACAGTCACTATACCCCTTCTTGAATCGCAATATTAGTGGCTGTGTTTATCCCCTAGATTGCCAGTGCTCCAACACAAGCCTGTTTACACAGCTGTCTAACGGAAACAGTATTACAAAGATAAGCTGTTTGGAATTAGCAGGTGGAAGTGGGATTAAATTGGCAGTTAGATGGTTTAATTGGTTATTTGCTGACCCCTGGTATTCTGTATGATATGAGAATACAGTACCATTCACAGACATGGAGTAATGCTTAGTTTATTGAAGTGTGTACTTTATTGAACTTCAACCAGTAAAAAGGCTATTTGTTTACAAAGACCAGACATGGTGTATCTGTGACTACTGTATGTTACAATGAAACCTGAAGCACGACACATGTGTAAACTCTGCATTTTAAAAGTATTAATTTAACAGTTCTTAATTAAATAAATAAATACACACATACATAAATAAATACAACAGAAGTGGTACTTTAAATGAATACAGGGCTTCCCACATTTCTTTCCAGAGTAAAGTAATATTTCCGGTTTTGGCAAAATGAATGTGTGTAAAAATGTACAAAGAAAAAAGGTGTAGCAAATGCATCCTAAATGAATAACATTTTTTAGGACATCAGAATGAGTATAATGTACATAACAACCATACAAGGTCCATCAATGTACTGATGTCATAGAGGGTTCTATTTGAAAGATCCGAACAGTGGCTGTATTTAGATACTGATTGAGTCAAAGCTGAACCTCAAAGTTACAAACACATTGGGACTGGAGGGTGTTGACATCTGTTAGTAACCCTGAAAACTTAGTATTTTCAATTATTTAATATATATGTACAGTACTGTATTATATAAAAGGTTTAGTAGAACTTCTAGCTGAGAAAAAAAAAGCCAGGAGAGTTGTATAATTGGTAACATTACCAGTGTCTGATCTTGACGTCTTTAAATGGAGGATTAACGCGGTTTCAGGTCTTAAGAAGCATTTTCAATTGAACAGTCACTTTGAGTATCTATTGTATGTAATAAGAGTATCATAAATGAATGGTGGAGAAACAGCACTTCTAAAAACTTAGTTGATCCAAGTACCTCTCCAAAATGAAACACTTTAAGCTACTGTACTTGTTAATGAATCTATGTGTGAAATAGGATGCTTTTGACAAACTTAAGATTTGATAAAATTACTGCAAGGTTGGCCAACACACGCTATATACTTTATGCTTAGCATAGCATTCAGCCCAGTTAAAATGAAAACTGAAAATGATGTTACAAAGCTTCAATGAAAATCTCATTAGGTTTACTACAGAGTTCTTGCAATTGTAATTGTAATAATTCTGTATTTTACTTATATTGTATTACAATTCCTAGTAGAATTTAAGATTGTTTTTGCTTTTATGCAAAATTGGCTAAACAGAAAAACAGATTCCATGTATACAAGCATTGTTTAAGTTGACAGAAGCAACATACAATTGCCTGTTCTAAAAGTAAATACTTAAATAAAATAACAATTATAATAATAAATATATTTGTGAGTGTTTTATGCTGAACATGAAATTGCATTGGTGTAACTGGGACTAACACAGAGTCCTTGGTCATTTTTAAGCTACTTTAAGTATGTGGAAAACTCTGTTCAATAAAGATGCCACTGTATAAAGCACCACAGCTTTCTCTACACAATGTGACAGTGCCACGTTATGGTAGTAAACGTTTACATTTATTTCACAGTTAAACAAATTCACCTCGATTTGATGGACACAGCAACAACAAAATGAAAAAGAAATAACAATGTTTTAATAAACAACGTTTTTTAACAGAGTGATATTTGCATAGGTTGTAACAGCACTGGTTGGTTTCATAAAGCTGGTCTAGGAGCAGGATCTCACTCTGTGTAGAACATTAGGGAACACCTCAGACTTTACCAGTCTTCTTTTCAGACACTCATCAGTTTTAGCACTGCCCTTCGTGAGCCTGGTTTGGGGGTGGGCAAACAAGCAGTGGGTGTATTAGTTTTGCATACAGCTTGTAAATTCAGTAATGGCATTCTTTGCAATCAGAATAGTGTTTTGCAAAGTTTCTGCTGCGCCAAACCCTGCTTCAACAGGACACCCAAATGATCTTCTATAAAGTCTTACTGAACATTGATGTTCTGCAAAACCTTGACCCTTTGCAGACTGCTGTAGTTGATGGAATTCTAAGGTGCATGCAGCATTTCAGCAGCAAGCAAGCAAGCAAGCAGATTGGTACGGAAGTGTTGAGATAAGACGAGGATCGGAATTCCCCAAATGAACAAAATACCAAAAATACATTCTACAAGAATGCTGGTGCTGCTCACCGGGGAACGATCAGTCAGTGCACAGTCTGCCAAGGGCTCAATACGATCTAGCTACCATTAAATACTATACTTTATAGTTAACTCTTCCATGCTTCTCAAGAATAAAACAGACTTTCCTTCTATTCATATATCAGATTATTATAATACATACAGTACTAATATGTAATCAGACTTTCCATATGCAGCACAAATGTGAAGAAAATACTTTGGCCAACAAACACTCCACTCTATATAAATAAATACTTGTCATATTGAACAGATTACACTAGTTATCACAACTTCCCAAACTCATACACCATTGTTTTTTAAAGAGCATTAAATCCACTTATTCCATTATTTAGCATCAGGTAAAATACACATTCCCTTTGATACAATAAATACATATTGTTGTCTATTTAATATACAAGATTTGGTTTCCAAGGTGAACAATGCATTAATTCAACAAACCTATTTTTTCTGCACCAAGCAAGATTGCTCATGTAGTCAAAAGAAAAGTAGTACTCTGGTAACCACATAACATTGTTACTATTTAATACATAGAACACTCAGAAGCCCATATTTAATATCAGAAGAAAAAATAAATGAATAAATAACAGTATTATTTTGACTGCTTTATTGCTAAAGGGACTTCGCAATAACTATTCTCTTAATTTAAATGACTGCTGCTCCTCATTCTGGTTGATTTTTAGTAGTATACTACAGAACATACACCCTGAATGTGTGACAGAAATGTGCATGAATAACAGGAATTGCCTGTTTAAACTTAAATAACCGTTACGATGAATAACATTTATTAAAATCAGCAATCCTAAGGTGTAACCACCAACGTATTTCAGGATGTGTGTGTGGTCTTCAGAAGTTCAGAATATAATAATTTGGTTGACAGTCAATTATGGCACGAGCATTCGATACATGGGATATATATTTAGTTTCTAAAAAGGTTTGTTCTGTGGTGAATTCTATAAGGTTGGCGACTTATCATAGGAAATAAACATTTTGCACAAGGACTTATATTAAAAGTAACTAATTCCCATTACCCTATATACAGACAAAAGCGTTTTCATGTCTGAAAGCTTTATTTTAGATAAAATGGGCTTTTGAGTATTGCCTTCTCTGTACTTCAGATATATATATATATATATATATATATATATATATATATATATATATATATATATATATATATATATATATATCCTATCTATCTAAATAAAAGCAGTCCATAATGGAACAAGTGGTTATTAAAAAATACCCAGGCCATATTCACAACCCTTTAACTCAGGACTTAAAGCCTGTATTATGACTTAATTTAGATTCTTGAATCTGTTCTAGACTGTTAAGAAAACAGTAGTCTAGAGCCTTTTCATGAATATCAAACCTGCATATTATTCCCCAAAATGAAGTTAAAGCCACGTCAATGTTTCAGCATCAACAATAAAAATATGAATAACTGCCGAGTCACAAGGTATATTTAAAATAAATCATAAAAATTCACTCATATTCCCTTTTAAAGTCGCACCATTTTTTAAAATCATAAAAGAAAAATACTGCATTCATTTAAACTTATCAAAGCACCTGATTAACACACCATAAACAAAAGCCTTTAAACCACATACTTTAAACACTGTGGGACAGGTCACGCCAGGCTAAGGAAGGAAGACACTTATAAAACACAACTTTTAGTTCCCACTATTTCGGAACAAGGAGTGTATTGTCAGTCGATTTTGTTTTTGTTTTTATTTTTCGGATGTCTTGGGTCAATAGGATAAGGAACAATGCTACTGTTACACCAGCATGGAAATTTACCAGAGCTACTGTTTTCAGTATTTAAAATTGAAATTAGGGAGTCCGAGCGGCTCACCTGGTAAAAGCACAGCCTCGTGGTGTGCAAAGGGGATCATACAGTGTAGGTTTGTGTCCTGGCTGTGCGGCATCGACAGACTGCACTAGGTATTCCGAAGGGAGTGTAGCATTGGCTCTGGCGCTCCTGTGGGCTAGGGAGGCAAAACCAGCAGGGACTGCTGCTCCTCATCACGCTACAGTGAACCCTATTGGCCAGGCGCCCAGTGAGGTCAGAGCGGACACCTGCAGGGCAGGCTTTTGTCCTCCCGAGGCCAGTAGCTTGCTGACATCCTCGCTCGTGTTCCTGGGTGTAAAAGAGAAAGCTGGTTTGGTCGTGGGATCGGAGGATGCCCACTGAATCTTCGGATCTCATGAGCTGTGTGGGGAATTGCTGTGGTGACAGGAACAAATTATAATTGGAAGAAAAAATAAAATCCAAGAATCAGGGCTAAAATAACTGGGCACACTAAAATATAAAATAAAACACCAAAAGTGGTTCAATCACAGCAAAAGAAATACAGAAATTAATTTAAAAAACGATGCAAAATGAAATAACTAAAACAGTTAACAATACTAAAATGGACAACACAAGGTTCAAATAAAACGGAACTGGACAAAAATACAACAACGTTAAACAAATAATGGGTATTCCATATGCATTTGGGGTAAAATAGAATCAACATTTTGTTCTTTGCAGTGTTTTCCTGATTACCTGACTAGTCACACTGAACTACCACAAAAAATTACAATAAGGTTCATAACTATACTCAATTCACAGAGTACTTGAATTAAAAAGATACAGTAGCAGTTTATAATTGGGGGCTGAAGTGTATTTTACTTTATGTGCAGTCAATTTCAACGTTATAATTCCTTGTATTGTTTACTATTAGTATTTTTATTAAACTTTTAAAAGCTTACTGCATTTATGTTATGCCATGCCGTTGGAAGACAGAAAACAGCAAATTTTAAACTCTTACAGAAATGCACAGAAGGTCCTGAGGATTTATATATGACTAGTCTATAATTTGCAAAACGTGGGCTTGGATATTTATCAACAAATCTGGACCTGTAGTAACACAGGGAGGAGTATTCACAAAGCTGCAGCAAGTCATTAAATTGTATTTACACATGTGCTAATGCTTTGTGAATATGGTCCATAGACTTCCATCAAAAAGAATACACTTGAGTGCATCACAAATAACTAACAGATTCACAAAAAAGAAAACAAAAACAGGAAAGAGGAAAGCATTTACTTGACACTACTACACTTAGAGAAAAATAAACTCTATGGTTTATATGTGAACTACCTTAATAAAAATACAAAATACATTTGTGTAAACTTTGATGATGGCAATGATTTATTGTCTCTTAGACCAACAGAGTTTAAATTAAAAAGAGTAAATATTTTTAGAACTGTAACAAAAAAAGTGTTCACCTTGGTTTTTACAAGTGGCTCCTGTATTATAAATAAATCAATCAATCCTTTGTCCCCCCCCAATTTACATGTCACTTCCAGCACTGCATTCGCAAGGCAAAAGTAGATTGAAGTCACATCTACACACACACACACACACACACACACACACTTCCCTTATTAAAACAGAGGGTCACTGCTGCTTTCCCACTGCACAGAGCCCACCTAGTTTCCAGTGCACTCTACAGCACAAGGACAGCTTGCCTGGCAGGAGGTAGACCCTATGCGCGGTTTAGTGTCTGGAAGATCCTAGATATCTGTAGCATTACAGGCCCCGTCTCGGGATCGCTCATCCACTGAGTACTGTTTAACGGGTTCTCCAGCATGTCTTCAAATGCTGTGGGAACAAGAGAGGAGTTCAAAGAAGACAGCTACAGAGTTCAGTCGACAAGAATGAACTTCAGATGTTTACATTTACATATGTGACACTGGTAAATTGTGATAGCTCTAATTCTGGATCATGATAAAGTAGATCGCTTTGAGCTAAATCTACCGTACGTACATAATTGTAAGAGTGAAGTTCAGACAATGGATGGACAGAAGGACAAGTTACTCCATATATAAGATACATATGCGACTTATTCCAAGGGATCTGCAGCTTCAGCAGTGTAAAAATAATGGCATACCAACCCCTCCTCCACAATCCATTTGTAAATATATTATGTCGCTGTTTTCTATCGCTATAAACCTCTGTAACTCAACCCTCGTTTAGCAATATTCTTTTTGTAACTAAGCTAATATGAGCAGCCCCAACATCTCTATGAACAGATCAGATTTCACGATGTGCTACATACCTAAAAGTGTTTTTGGGTTGGTAAGTCCAAGCTGTACAACAGGGTTTTCGAGGATGGCCTGAAACAGGGGCTGTTTGTGTCAATACCCTTATCTAAATCTTCTGGCGAGGGCTTCCTGTCTCCCAGCAACCAGTCACACTGGAATTAAAAACATGCTTTTATTTCATTTTAAACAACTGTATTTTCTCAACCATAAAGCTGCAATGTCTCCTATTAATTTACCCTGCCTGCTTTCATTACTAAGACTATGAACTGATGATTTTAACCTTGGGCTACTATAAAAAAATAATAGAAGCCTGCATTTTAAATTGTTGTGTTGAGATTGCAAGATAAATTTAACTTGTTCTCTTGGTTCTCAATGGTTAACTTGTTCTCAATGGTTTGAAATGTCGAGATCAGAGGTTGCCTTGTTGCACACAACTATTCATTTTTTTATAAAAAGTGACCCAAACATCTTTAAGCATTGAACCGTGTGGAAAAATACTGTGGTTTTCAGCTCTACAGACAAGAGATCCATCCACAAAACAACACGATATAGAGAAGAATGACCAGATCTGAACAGTGGCAGATGTGAACACAGTTGCCCTTTAACTCAAGGATGTCCAACATACGGGGCAAGTTTGGGCGGCCCGCCAATTAGTTTCTAAAATTGCACTGATAAAATTGCGTTCTCACAAACACGTGTAAGTGCACTGCACACATAATTTTGATTAGGATAGCGAAGTGAAGGCTTGTTTAAACTTATTTTACCTTGTGTAAAATTTGAAATCAGTTGACAAAAAGTAAAGTAGTTAGAGATGTCACGGAAGTGAAAGGTGGAGGCGGAACACAGAAGATTCCAAAATCGTAGGACAGATGATTATTTGACGGCACTGAATTTGATGGCAAGGCAATATGTCTGATTTGCTGAAAATGAGAAGAAAAAATGAAAGTGCTGTGGAGGCCAGTTTTATTGTTAATAAATAGATTGCATGTGCCTCCAAACCTTTTTCAGGTGGCAAATTTGTTAAAAACCGCATGCCTAAAACAGCCGATGTAGTATGCCCTGAAAAAAGAACATTTTCTGTCAGTCTGTCTCGTAACACGGTTGCTGAGCAAATTACCAAATGGCAGGTAATATTAAACTGAAGGTTAAAGAAAAAGCCAAGGAGTTTTGTCCATTTTCAGTCGCCTTTGATGAGAGCACATATGTTGTTGGCACAGCTTGCGGTTATTGAACAGTAACAACCCAGGACTTTAATGTCATTGAAGAGCTTTTAAGTTTATCAAACATGAACACAACCACAGGAAAGGGCTTTTTTTTAACTTCAATAAGCCTTGGAAATTGCAGAATTACCTTGGAAGAAACTAACTGGGATTACAACAGATGGTGCAGAAGTACCAATTTTCTTACACTGGATTCTGCATCAACAGGTATTATGTGGAAAACTTGCAGAATTAGAAGACGTAATGAGCATTGTTATCAAGTGTGAATTTCATCTGCAGCAGGGGGCTGCAGCATCGACAGTTTCATGCCTTGTTAAATGAGTTGGAATCGCAGTATGATGATTTACTGTATTTTACCCATGTACGATGGCTGAGTCGTGGGGCAGTGCTGAAGCAGTTCTTTCACTGGCGTCAATACAGGACTTCATGACGAGGAAGAGCTAAGTAATCCCCAATGGCTACTGGACCTTGGGTTTCTTGTTGACCTCACCAAGCAAATTAACATTTTAAACAAGACACTCCAAGGGCCAAAGCAGATCGCAACACTAATCGATGAAAAGGTGACAGCTTTCAAAGCCAAGTTGAATTTGTGGCAGCAACATGTGTCAAACAGAAATGTTGTTCGACTCACTGCATGCCGAGAGATTCAAGAGTTACACAGCAATTAATTTGATGATGAAGACTACAAGCACTACAGTGAAAAACTAACAAACCTGATCAATTAAATCTGACTGTCGATTTCAAGACTTCCAGTCTCATCAAAACATCTTTCAGTTATTTGCAAACCCATTTTCCTGTAATGTCCAGATCTTCAAATGGTGCTGAACGATTTTCAGTGCAAACAGCATCTCAAGGATAAATTCAAAGTGACAGCAGGATTTCTACCAGTATGCTCCAAATTGTCAGAACTTTCTCAAAACCCTGAGTTTATTTGGAAGCACTTGCATTTGTGAGCTGCTCTTCTTGACAATGAGCCTTAACAAATCAAAACACAGTTCAAGGCTTATGGATGAACACTTGGCTGCTGTGTTGCGAGTGGTCAAGGAGATACAGCCAGATATCAAGACACTGGTGCGAGAAAAGAAGTGCCAAGTGTCCGGACAGAAGTCATTAAAAAAAAAAAAAATCACATTTTCACGGCCTGTCAGTATTTTTTTTTTTCAGTGGTGTTAAAAAACGTTGTATTTTGGAATACAAGTTCAATATTGAGACTTTGCATGATATACTCTGACATAATAAAAGTCTTGCAAATATTTATGGCTTTACAGAATTACATTTGTGATAAGAGTTGTTTTGTCGGTGTTCTAGGAAAGCTTCTAGTTATATCTGCCTATTTTGTACTATAAAATACATTAAGTAATATGTTGATTAATTGATTGAAACCATGCCTGGGAATCATGCAGTGGGGGGAATGTGTTTTGTGTAAAGTAGTATATTTGAGTATATTGGCCTACATAACTGACAATTTCCGCACATAATAATGCAAACTATCGACATATTCCTTTGCTGTTGTAAAATATAAACCATAGTTAAAAAAAGCTGTTCAGTTTAATGGCTCCCTCTGGCTTTTGCAGTGAAAGTCAATATACTATTCATGACAGATCAACTTAAACTGATGCATGTCTACAGGCAAGTCATTAAAAAGTGATGCTGCGCACAGCCTGCTTACATGGCTGCTATGTCTCTTTCTTACATTACCTAATAAAATGATGTCGCCAAAATCAATTGAACACTCACAGCTGCATCTTGCTGGTTGTTATTTACTCGCAGGGCATCAACAACTTCTTTTTCATCAAATCCCATTTCCATCAGTGCAATGACTGCCTAGAGAAACACAAAGCAGAACAAACATGGGTTTGCAAGCAAATTATATACAGTGGAGCAAGTCTGCATATTCTACCACTGCATAGGGTTATTTCATTTGCTTTTCAGTAACAAAATACAGAAACTCAATAAATCAATTTCACTAAACATTTTTAGGATTTATAATATTTATAAATGTACAATTTCTTGTCCTTTTTGCCCAGAGAATCAACATTTAATGTTGCATTAGTACTTGGCTGGGTCTCCTTTAACTTTCATGACGGCGTCTATGTGATTAGCCATGGGGTGCCCTACAAAAACATATGCAACGGCCAGTAGTGGCAGAGTCACTGTATGTTCAACATAAAATATTATCCTATTTTAAAACACAAAATAGCATTACCCTTGTTATGTATAAGGACTCAATAGCCATTAAATATAGTCCAGGATGTATTCAGATAAAAAACAGATCATATACTTTAAGCTACAGCTATCTTTTAAGATATATAAATCTTTTCTCATCAGGCAAAGACAAAAAAAAAAGAATGATGTAATATTAGCATTTCTTTAAAAAAAATTCTGAGTACTTTATTGTAAGATTTATACCTTAAAATGTAGAGCCCATATCAGCTGAAGGACTAGATTCTCAAAGCGATTTACTCCAAATCGTCATACTTGTCTGAATGGTAAAAACACAAAACTAATTGAAGAAACTACATCACACTACTCACAAGCACCCAAGTTAAATGTGTGAGTTGTATATTTCTGGTTTGCGAACTTAAGTGTGTGCTTTTACTACCTGAAAAACTGTGCCAATCACGCTTGGTAGTAAATAGGTTTGGAGAATCTAGCCTGAAAATGCCTTTGGAACAACCTACTCGTGAATCTGGTCGAAATTCTCTTTTCCTTCGGATCCTTTTAAAGATGTCTGTTAGCTCGTCCTGCTTCGAGTATTCAGTGTTGGCTTCTAAAGCGACCTTTGCATTGGAAGCTGCTGCTGCTGCTGATGATGATGATGGTATTGATGCTGCTGCGGTGATTAAAGGTCCAGCAGTGGCTCCAGTTGACTCCTGGCCAGGCACAGGGGCATCAGCGGTGGGATCGTCTGCATGCTCGAATAGCCACTCCATCGCCTGCGTCACCGACATACTGCAAACAAAAAGGGAGCACATTCTGATGCTGTGAGCTGCTTTGTAATTTCACACACATATCAATTCAGTCACTGCTAGCCTTCTCCAGCAGTAAACACAACTGTTTTGCTGCAGTACACTATTTAGTTTAACATCTTTCTGGTAGCTTACCTTGAGTTTCAAGTGCGAGCCATCACTGCTTGAGGAACGTTTTAATTCCTCATTACTGAGTCCTTTCTAGATCTGAAAAGCTTCTAATTGCCAAGGGTGTTGCTTTATGAATATGACGTGCTTATACTGACCTAACAGCTATCTACTCAAAACACCTCTGTATAGAAAGTGAGGGCGAGACCGACAGATACCCACTGATTAAGACGCAGCGCTTTAACAGCTCTGCGCTCTGGGAACCCCATTTCAGTCAGCTGTTGGAGTGCCATCTCATCCACTCTGTCCTCTTCATCTTCATCCAACATGGCTGAAAGTACGAAAACACAGGACTAGAAACACAGACTTTCATGGAGTATTAGCTCTGAACATATATTTCAGTGTAACCCTAACATGATGTTACACATTGGTGTTATAATCATTATATACAAAGTATAGATACTATGACAAGTACACAGTGTGTTGCTGGTATACAAACATTCTTAACAGGTTTATAATACTTTTATATAGGATTTTATCCCACAAAACTATTGATAAAACGATTGGTACCCTATGTTTTCCTCCATTACTTCCAAAGAAACCCCATTAAAATAGATATTAATTATCTTGATTAATGCAATTTCCTATTAAACTTGGCAAATAAATAAGTCTTATTCCAGAGTTGTACATATTAAATTAAAATGCAATTATTAAAAAGTATTTTGTGGTGTACTATAGAATAAACTTCCTAAGCAAAATGAATCAAACATTATATATCAACAAACAAAATATGTACAGGGCAATAGTAATAAATAAGAAAATGGAAGAGCTTCCTGCCAGACAGGTTTCTTTATAATTCACTTCAGTATGACACTTATTTTATTCTTACCGTTGGCCTTCTTAAACAATTCTACTGCATCAGGGTTCAGTGCCAGCAGTTTCTGTGCCACTTCAATAAGCGACACAAGGATTTTCCTGAGTTCTGTCTGAAACTGAGACACCAGAAATGAATTTCAGAGAGGTGGTAACAGCAAGGTAGTTACAGATTTAGTTACCTTGAATAAAATGGTAACCAGAATACCTTTTGATTTATGATTTCTTTCATAGCATTTTTTAAGTTTCTTTACTTTATTATCCACGGACCCACATTAAAATTGTCCCTTTCAAATTAATAAACTACACAATGAAGAAAATGAATACAAATGTATTGCCTGATAAGCTTGACATGCCATGGCCTTTACATTGAAGAAGGAAAATATAATTTGGTGTCAGAGAATGTTTGAGTGATTCAAATAGTTACTTATTATACCAGCCAGTATATTGTCATTTTATTCTGTTCTAAAACTTTGTACAAAACCCCACAAAAACAAAACAGTATGTATGTTTTGATGATCTAATACATTTCTATAAAAATGTGTATTTGGCATTTCAAACTCGTGGTTACATTAGAGTTCTAGAGATCAGACACAGTTTCTACAAGCATTTGAGTGTGGAAAAATATGCTGACAAAAACTAAAGATGACCTACACAAACAAACAGCTGAGTAAGAACTTTTCAAGATGCTACGACCTCAAGTTAGGAAACTGCAGAGCAGGTAAATCACATTTTGAAACTAGTACATTTACTACAGTATATTATGCTCCCTTGTAAACTGTATGTATTGATATGCTAGTTTTTAGTTTTTTTTTTAAAACACAAAAGTAAATGTTTCGACATTGAACCTTAACTTTAAATACAGGTAATTAATCTGGAACAAACCTTTTTAAGTCCAAAAAAGAGTACTGCCTTGCATTTCCATGACAGTCAAAAGAAAAACAGAACAGTTTCAGTACTTTTAGGTTTAAGCATGTTTTTTATTATTATTTGTTTATTTAGCAGACGCCTTTATCCAAGGTGACTTACAGAGACTAGGGTGTGTGAACTATGCATCAGCTGCAGAGTCACTTACAATTACGTCTCACCCGAAAGACGGCGCACAAGGAGGTTAAGTGACTTGCTCAGGGTCACACAATGAGTCAGTGGCTGAGGTTGGTTTTGAACCGGGGACCTCCTGGTTACAAGCCCATTTCTTTAACCACTGGACCACACAGCCTTCTATTTTATTGCCAGACTAAAAATTCAGCGGACAATTCACAAGCTCTAAAACTACATAATGTACAGTATACTGTCGGTACATTTTTACTACTATTTACTAATATTTAAATATACTAGTTATCCCAACTGCGCCAAAAAATCTTACACAAAATATTTCTTCTCTGCTGTTCCACGACTGCATATCTTCATCATTAAAGTTACAATATAATCTGAAAAGCAGCTTTAAAAGGGTTCTGAAGTCTGTTGCTGTAACATAAACTGTGCCTGGATAACTAATCTAGCTCTGCTTTTGTAGTTTCCTTTCCGACATCATCCACACTCACCTGAACACATGTACATTCTCTTAATTAAAATGTATTTATCTTCCACGAAATGATCAGACAGGTGGAACAACGCAGGCAAACCGGTGCAGATACTGTAGTTCACAAGAAAAGGAGCTTATGGGAATGTAGGGTCCCCCCATCTACAATGTGTATGTACAAATCTTTAGGTCCTCTGATTTAAGGCGTCTGTAAACGCCAAGAAAGGCACCTTGAATATCCAGCCACCTGTATCAATTTTATTAAGGAATAAGGAATGGGGTATCTAGTCACGCCCAAGCACAGTGCAACAACGTTACAATTCACCAAGCGAAATAATTCAATTACCGTTAACTTACCCCATGTTCCTTAGAAAGATCCTAAATTCTAAAGCATTTCTTGGATTCTGATGCCCAGGATGATTTACTGCTACAGCAAGTACCATCTTTATCAGATGACACCTTCTGTCCAGGAACCTCTAACTATCCCGACACCAAGCAAGGTAGAATTGGTAAATCTGATCTCTAATTATTCTTAGAAGTGGAAGGGGAGCTTTTCATACCCACCAACACAGTAATATTAGATCGAATTGAAACCTCTGAACATTAACAGAGGTTTTAATGGCTTATGTTTTGACATTTCAGACTCTTCTGAACAACTCCATGCTTATTTAAAAACACAGCCCTTACAAACTCAGTAACTTACATCTCGCATGTTGTGTTGCGCGACAGTCCGATCAGAATGGCGTGTAGGTAGGCTTGCTGTTGCTTTTAAGATGGCATCTTTGTCTGGAGCTCTTTGTTCCTGCTTTTTCTACAAGGATTAAATAAAATTAAAAATACATACAATAACAACAAGAAAAACAATAACTATAATAAATCTGCTGGGAATAAAATATATATTACTGTACCCATATCCAACCACAAAATAATTTTAAGACACAGTAATCCTCTTAGTAAGATGGACAATTAACTAAAAGTAGTGTGTAGGTCTATGTTGAACAAACGCTTACCTGCTCACCTTGATAGTACATACAGGTACTGTATATAATGAAAACATGAACAAACCTACCTATAGTATTCATTTGGCTCTCTTCTCTTAAAATATTCTGAAGAAACCCCTGCATTATTTCCCTTGTGACAACAGACAAACCTTTTTAAAAGGGCATAGGATTCCTTTGCTCTAAGGCAACGGTATATTTCATAAAGAAATCATATGATTAATGTAGTTTGGAATGTCATGTCAGACTACTGTAATCTATTCAGAGATCAACTGTAAGGTCTTAGTTACTGACTCGCGTTACCATTTTGGCAGCTGCTACAATTCTATGAATACTTTACTACTCTACTGGGCCAAAAACTGTACATAAAAGGGTGGGAAAAGTCTTTAATTTTAAACTTTACATAGGTCCCAACAAATTGTTAAGGCATATACATCTTCCCAATTAGCACCATACAGCCACACTTTGAGAAAAGTCACACTGGTATATTTGATTGCAAAATATTGCAGTTGGCAAAGTATTCTATTTTTATAAATGCTTTTACAAGCAATGAAGGAAAGTAAACTACCTTTTCCTCTGCAGACACATCAAGCATCTTGGGAGGTGGAGGAGGGGCTCGCTTTTAATTAACAGCAAGACATCTAGAACAAGAGAAACAATTAGTGTACTTTATATGAAAACTAGAGAGAGAGAGAGAGAGAGAGAGAGAGAGAGAGAGAGAGACTACATAAAGCTGTACTTTATTGTAAATGTGCCACTGTAATGTAACCACATACCTTTATCTTTAATATTCTCCTCTACTACAGTTTTAGTGTCTGTTAACACTCTCTCAGAATCAGCATGGATAAGTTTGTGATGAGTCACAGTTTTTGGGTCTTCTAGGCTTCCATGTACACACTAGAAGAGAACAGCGAGTATTTTTGTAACAGAACAAAGCTGTGACATACATTCATGATCAATTCGATTCAGTTATAAATCCACAATTTATATACTAAAAACAAAACAAAACAAAAACGTAAAACTAAGTAACAATCCATTCACAAGAAAACAAACAGTAATAAAATAAATAGACCATAAAGTTTACATTCTCTCATGTCGTGTTTTACTTTTAGTTTAAGCGTCTCGATGTAGGTTGACAGCACCGAGAATCTTTTTAAACGCACTAAAAGCCAGTATCAACACCATCAACAATGCGTTCCCCTAAAATGTAACCCAACAAACGAAATGTCAAAGCTTTATCGGTCGATGAACCTGAATTAAACTTAAGTGTGACAGCACGGTAATAAGCTGACTCACTGCGACAGCATATATGAGTATCACTGATGCATAGACATGATTATCGAAAATCAAAATACAGAACCATTACATAACAGTAGACTTAATGCTCACTTCAAAACGTCTGAACGTAACGGTGAATTAAATTATAAATAGCATAGACTTAACCCCTTTTCTATAAATAATATGACCGGTTTAACGGGGCCTACCCTTCACACATGCTGATGATATGAAATAGCTGTCACTCTATATGCCTCACTCCTTGCTCGGTTTAGATTTTCAAGAAAAGAAAAGAAAAAACGTACATGTTTCAAGCACTTTTCCTTGAGTTTCTCTATGGTAGTGTCATCTGTTACTTCCTCCACCCACTCTGCCCCTTCAATGGTGCAGATGTGGACTTTCAACACCTTCCCTGCGAAAATCTTCTCCTCCTGCACAAACATCGGTGCTTTTCGTCTCCACAGCCCGACTGGCTAGTGTCTACACCTCGACAAAAAGAAAAGCCCTCCGCTCTTACTCTGTCGCCATTTTAATGGCTTGCCGCTGGTTTCTCGGGTGGCACTGGAGTGCGGTGCTGTTATTTACTGGATAGTTACTATATTTACCCACCAGGCCAGCTGCTTCTTGTTTTGTTGCTCAGTTCTACGAGTTGATAGACTGAACTTTCACCTTTGACCAGGAAAAGGCTCATATGAGGTGCCTTGTGGGGATTGTAGTTCAGTGATATTTTTTATGCAGCATCAATATTTTGCCTTTTTCGTGCTAGACAGAAAATATAATATGTATTAAACTGACTTCAATCGTCCCACATTCGGAATACTTGAATTATTTCGTATTGACCTCACGCGTAGGTGTTGTATTTTCTTCAGTTATCGTACTTCAAATGAATCAATGCAATAAGGACGCTAATATAAAAATTATAAAAAGGCATATGTCTTCGTAAGGTGTTACGGTGCGGAAAAAAACATTGTATTATTACTTGTACTGTGCTTCTTGAAATGTATTTTTGTTTACGACTGTAAGTCGCCCTGGATAAGGACGTCTGCTAATAAATAAATACATAAATAAATAAATAAATAAATAAATATTATTATTATTAATAATAATAATAATAATAATAATAATAATAATAATAATAATAATAATAATCTGCACGATATTCGGGTGTCTATTTTTACACTCAAGTTTGGGTATATGGCGCCATCTGGTGGCTCAATGTTGAAATTTCCTAAGACATCTTCAAATGGCCAAATATGTGGTTTATTTTTCCTATTTAAAAAACTACACCGTATGGTTGCAGTATTAACATCATCAACCCTTGTACAGTTTACTGTGGTATTTAATGGAAAAACAACGTTTTATAAAACATGTTAAAGTATTTTAATGCATGGTAGAACAAAGGCAATCACGATAAAGAACAAATAATGATGGTAAAGCATACAAAGCTATGGTTAAAGGAGGTAAACATTTCTATGGTATATATGTATATGGGAGTTTAATAAACCCAGTCTTTCATATTCCCAATAAATATTTTAAACACACAAACGACACATAAGCCCTCTGCTTAACTCAGCAGTCTACACTGTATCTCGAAGTGAGATAAGTTAACTTGTGTCAATCATGTAACTCATTTATTACAGCAGGACATTACTTTAACCAGATACAGGATAATTAGCTTAAATAGCTGTTGCATATCAGCCTTCCTCAATGCTGCATTGTCCCATAATGGTTATTTGTTAATCCCCTTGTTATCATATCAGCTGATTACCCATTTAGTATGGAACAGATACTGTGGCTTCCACTTTAATGTATTATTGAGTGCCTTTGATTCTAATAGAATGTACTGCAGTAATTCCTTAGCTGTCTGTTTACTATAGTTTTCCATAGTCTTCTATGCATTGCACTCTTTACAAGGTATATGTTGACTTGATTAGAGTCTGTGTGTTTACTTTCCTCAAAGGTAATGTTAATTGCAGAGACACAAGCTTCTTAGCTCTTTGCAACCTTTTTGCCCCTATCCAAATAGGCAGGTTTATGTAAAGATATAGTTATGCGTTCTTTATGAGTACAAGTATTATGTAAAAGCTATGAACTCTACTTTAATACTATGGAAACTGAAGGTAAAACAGACAATTAAGTTTCTTTTTCCCACAAGAGGGCGACAAAGTACACGCAATGTTGACTTCAAGGCATTGCATGTTGCCAAATCCTGAAGCAGTGGCAACGGTACCCACAGGCAGGCTTGAATTGGGTGAAATAAAAATCCAGTCTCGTAAGTGCAATAGCGTTTTTCAACTACAGTTTAAAATATATATATATTTTAGGGAACTGATTCGCAGATTTATTTCAATTGTATCGATAATGTTTCCCTCAATAATTTAGAAAGTGCAGCTTTGTATATGCGCATGCACCTCAAAAAGTAAAACTAATCATCAGCTTTGTTGAACTTTTCAAAAGAATTTTCATTTCCATCTAGAACTTCTGGTTTATTCAATGCATGACATTTTTAAACTTCCTACTGAAATTGAACAGAATTGCGTATTTGTAATTATGTGCCTGTATGTGTTTCACACTTGAGATTCATAACTTGCTGCTTGTTGAAGTTGCAATTAGGATGTTTCCAAGCGATAAAGAAACAATTTTGTGTACGATGTAGACAACACTGTGAATTCAGTGAGTTTTCAATTCTTGATATACCCCTGGCCCAAGCTTAGTTAAAACTAGTCAATCAACTTGAGGTTGGAACTGATAAGGCATCTATATGAAAAATGATTCTCTGCCACACACAGTTAATAAGATGTACTATAGCCATCATGAGAAGCTAATTTGATGTGACAAATCTGCATTTAAATGTTCTGATACTTGATTATTCATTATCGATTTCCTTTGGGTGTTGAAATCTGCAGCAGAAGGCTCTGTAGAGCCCATTAGAGATTGGTCCTTGTAAAACGTCAGTAGTTTGATCAGTTTTGGTTACAGAAGCACCTGCCAACCAAGCACCTTGCACATTGTGACTGAAATAGGATATGTAGCTTTTACAGAGAATACATGTCAGGGATTCCATATGCATATAACATGCATCAGACAAGTGAGGCTCTGCCCACTGGCACAACAGTGTGTGTGAAAAATGAACATTATATTACATATGAACGGGAATGATGCACAAGAAAATGATGACAGTTATTTACTCCTACTGTATATATGTTGTGTTACAGACTACAGGCCCAGGACATTGGCGCACACGCAATCCGTGCATTATCTGAAAGGTGTGGTGGAAAGATTGGTTTCTTTGAGCAGTTCTTTCAGAATATTGTGTCATGGAAGCATTCCTGTCTGACCTTTTCCATGAGCTCAAGGAAAGAGATGTGAAACCACTTTCCTGTGCAAGTGTGAATTATGGGCAGCGTTATGTTTGCCACACTGCTTTCATCTTCAGCCAGAGACGTTTCTGAAATCTGTTCCTGTCAGTTGCTACGGACCTGTGGCAGCAAGCAAGGGTTTTGTTCACGAAAGCCAAACTGAAATTACAAGGTGTTAGACAGCAACAATTCACAACATTAAAGCAAGCAGTCATAGGATGTTCAAGAACACTGAGCTAGACCAGGAGACCTAGTCTGAGGCAACTTTTCTGTATCAAACCCAAAGTGCCTTAAAACCTAATCTCCTGAAACCAAGTTCCAAGCCGCAAAGTGGCTTCGCGTTCCCTCAGCTTAAAAGCAGATCTGTTCTTTAACCATGGAACTTTTCATTTCCCAGAGCAGAATGTATTGTCTATCTTGTTGGGGGAGGGTTCTGTTTTTGTCATCAGCCAAGGAAGGAAAGGCTGTGACAATGGGGATATCAGCACTTCACAGCAAACAGGAAGTACAGCGGTGGACATTTTAATTCACACAATAAAGTTTTTATTGTTTCATCTTGTAACAAGATGACCAGCTGCCTCTGCACATCTTTTAAAACAAAAACAATATATTTCTTCATTTTAAATTCTGTTTTTAAACACAGCAAAGTCATCTTTTAATAAAAAAAAGATGAAGCGTGTGCTTGTCTTCTTGTAACATGTAATATTTCTCTTTGGTCAAAGCCTCTGAAGTGAATGTTGTGAACCGAGATTGCAAGTATTCTTTGCAGTAGAGCAAGCCCTCTGATCATGCATTGAGCAGAGTTTCATCTTGTGCAAAATGGAGAAGGGTCTAAAAGATGGGAAATGTGTCTAGAATTGATGGCCACAAATGAAATATTTACAATGAAACTGCCAGTAGGGTATATTTGCAGTAATGAATTTGTCTATTTGAAGATGTGCTGTTGAAATGATTAAAATCAGCCTACATTATTTTCGTACACACTGCTGTATATCCTTGATGTTTAGCTATGCTGTGTATCTAGTATACAATACTGTTCAACATTCAAGTGTTTATACAATTCAAATATTCATTTAATAACATTGTGTATGTGGTGTATACTTTCATTGTGTGTTTTAATGACATTAAAATAAATAAATAAATAAATAAATAAATGAATGCTTCAGGTAAGTTTTAGTTAAAATCTAGATGCTTGACAGCGCCATTTATTTTTATCAAGAAACAATCGTTTACAAATCAGGTAACAGAAAATACATTTTTTTTTGTTCTATTTTTTTTTTGTAAAACTACAATTTTGCAGGTAGGCCACTTTTTCTCCCCCCATTACAGATTTTTTTTTTCCTTTGTAAACTACCCTCTAGTTTATAAAACATGACAGCAAGTACAGACACCACCCGATGTTCATCAGAAGCCTTAGGGATGTCACAATATTGCAAGAGATGGGTAAAATACAAATTCAGGGTTTTCACTTAAAGAAATCTTAATATCGTACTCTAAATCCCAGGATACAGTGTGGATTATCAATAAATAATTATAAAAGCATTTATATTTAATTCACCTTATCTATAGGGACCTCAAATCCCCTCTATATTTATATAAACACCACTATACCCTGGTTGCTCCTGTGCAACGTACTGTAAGTAGTTAGGATTTCTGGACCGATCCCTGTACACAACATTGTGACTTCTCTAACATAACATGCTTAAGACTCATTCACCTAAGCAGATTTTTTAAACAAAATCCTGCTTATTTAAAAATACACCTTATTTACACATTCAATACCTGCCACAGGCTTTTTATTTCAAACATGTAATTACTGTCGTTCAAAACTTTAAGAGATGCATCAGGAAATTCTATATTTTCCTTTAGCATCTCGCGTCTCAGCCACTTGACAACCAGTGTTAAAAAGCTATGGGTTTAAATCTAAACTGTACACATGGTGGTACAATGTGCAGATCTTATATTAAACCCCTTATTTAATTTGAGTATACAGAAGATATACATCTCCAGTACATTCTGGTTGGTTAGGTGGGCAACTCATTTGCATCTGTTGTTACATTCATTATACCACAGCTCTCGCTAGTCTTCCACTTGGGAGACTGGGCTTGTTG
The DNA here is from genome assembly GCA_030684275.1 of Acipenser oxyrinchus oxyrinchus. Lineage (NCBI taxonomy): Eukaryota > Metazoa > Chordata > Actinopteri > Acipenseriformes > Acipenseridae > Acipenser > Acipenser oxyrinchus. Next base: position 28,005 of record JAGXEW010000186.1, read on the forward strand.
AATGCATTAAACCCATAGGGCTAATTCAATTCCACGATCTTACTGTAATACACCATGGTGGGATCAAAAAGGAAGGCATACGAGAAATGATCCTTTTCTTCCTCTATTAACTTACTTGGACATTTCCATTGCTGTGGCAAGGAGAATTCCTGGACACATTCATTAATAGGAGAACATTCTATGCAATCCGATGGCAGTTTTCTGGGCAATCTTCACAGGTACAGATATTGTAAGACAGAGTTCAGATTCTATCATTTTTTCTCAATAGTCTTTCTTTTGGCAGCATCGATGCATAAGACTTTTAGCTTATAGATTATGGTTCTATAAGGTCATCGTTTATTACAAAAAAAAAAAAAAAAATTAAAATGGTCCTGCATCAAAAAATAAAGTCTGCGTTTAAAATACTAAATTTCTGTTAAAACAAATATACATCTACATAATACTGAAACTTAAAACAAGATTAAATGTTTTCTTTTTACACAAAATTACAGTAGTACGGTTTAAAATACAATTTGGTGTACAATCAAATTAGATAAGTAACATTTTAAGACACCAATAAATAAACCTGTGTTTCCATAAAATCACAAATCGTTGCTTATGCTGCAGAGAAAAGCATTAACAAAGCAAAAAAACACAAACCACTACATCTGTTTTTCCACCAGGATTATAACTGCCAGACCTAAACAATTCCTGGGATTTCTTTAACACAAAGAACAATTAAAATGTATAAATAAACAAGGCAGTGCCCACAACCCCCCCCCCCCCATGTAAAATAAAAATTCATAAATAAATACAAAAGGTGAATAGAATGTGATTCTGCTCATTAGTATAAAACCATATTTAAAAAAGGATCCTTCAGGTCACAACCAGTGTCTTTTTTCCTAAAGTGTGCTCCTACAAGAATCAGAATACAAAATCCCTATGGTCCACAGTGGGCACCGTTTGCTGTGTTTTTATTCCTCACTCTGCCCTTCATTTAAATTGGTCTGGAATGTGTCCCATTTGTGACTGCATACTTGTGGGCGGGCTGGAGATGCCTTCTGACCAATCAGACATGGAATGTGGGGAGGAGCTTGACCACTGGTCCGGGGATTCTGGGGAAGGAGTCAGAAAGGGGTGGTCTGGCACCTGCAGCTGGTGGTTGGGGGTATTGTCCAATGGGGAAGAGTAGCTGTGCTGGGAGGGAGGGGTGAGGAACTGGGTAGTGGGCATGGGTTGGCTGAGGGATGAGGGAAGGATCTGGGTCTCTTGTGGCAGTATGGTGTGGATCGGCATGGTAGACCCAGACAGCTGCTGTAGATCCGACTGGCTCAGGTCACCAGCAATGAAGTTCTGGCCAATAGTGTGACTGTTGGTGGCAGTATTGGAGTTCTGGTGCTGCAGTTGCATGCTTTGTTGCTGCTGTAACTGCTGCTGTAGGTTCTGCTGGTGTTGCATTTGTTGGATCTGCTGCGTCTGCATTAAATGAGGCTGGCTGGCAAGCCTCGTATTTTGCATCCCTTGGTAGCTCATCATCTGGGACAAGGTGGTGGTGGGAAGCCCGTTGTGCAAGGAGGTCATCATGCTATGCTGCAGGGCTTGGTTGACCGGGTGCATGCTTCCCTGGCTGTTGCTCCTCATGGGATTGAACTGGTTCTGCCCCATGGGAGCTTGCATCCTGGACATCCAGTCGCACTGGCCATTCATGGTGGGCCCCCCACCCATAGTGAAGCTAATGGAACCATTGCTCAAAACAGTGCTGTTGGGAGTGGACACAGGAAGGTGGGAGAGTCGTGGCGGCACAGACTCAAACATCCGATTGGAGCTGCCCATGGACATATCCTGCTTACCAGTCATGCCCAGGTGGTTTACACCAATGTGGGCATCAGACAAGCCCTGAAGATGGTTGAGGGGCATGGAAGGGGACTGCTGGAAGGGAGAGGTCATCATGCGTGGGGAAGCCACATCCGACATGTACCCATGAGGAGACTCGAGGGAATCCACTGGCGACAGCACAGCCGAGCTGTCCAGCAGACTGCCTTTCCCATCTTGGGACTTCTTCCTTCTCGCCTTGATGTCTTTGGCATCTTTGCCATTGCAGCTCATGCCCTTGGTGCTTGGCTTTCTGGCTTTCTTGCCCTGCACCGGCTTCATGTTCCCCAGGTAGCTGTTGGGCGAGCAGAGAGTTGGGGAGAGGGTGGCCCCAATGTGTCCGTTGTGCATGGGAGGGCTCCTCACCAGGTTGTACTCATCCAGCAGGCGTACAATGTCATGGTGCATGCGGTCCTGCGCGATGTCCCGAGGGAGACGGTCCATGTGGTCAGTGATTTCCCGATTGGCGAAGTGATCCAGCAGGACTTTGGCAGTCTCATAGCTTCCTTCTCTGGCAGCAAGGAACAAAGGCGTTTCCTCCTGTGAAGAGAACACAGAAAATATATATATTTACTGCATAGAACTAAAAGCAGAGAGTACAACATTGATATTTCTTTCTTTTAATGCTTTTATAAAAAATATAAAAAACACACTGTGAAAGTCCTATGCTTTGAACCAAGAGGATGATAAGCAACATGCAAGGGACCTCCTTTTCCCAAGATAGCTACTCCTTAAATGAAATCAAACATTTAAGTAATAGTTAAACACAAGCTTTTTCCATACCGACATAGAATGTAATTACTATTGATAGATTCTCAAGAATCCACAATTAAAATCAATGCACTCATTTACCACAAAACTGCTATTCAATAACACCTTTGCAGATTTGTACCTTATTGTTCTGCATATCCTTATTGGCTCCATTCTTCAGCAGCACCATTGCAGCCTCCACATTGTTTACAGCTGCAGCCCAGTGCAAAGCAGACTTGCCTGTAAACAAAAAAAAGGAAACAAAATGAATTCCCAAGTTCAAAACCAGAGCAATTGAGGTATTTACATCCTCGAAGAAAGAGAATGAACAGGAGCGTACCAAAGTCGTCGATTGCGTTGACGTCTGCATGACAGTTGATCAGCTCTTCCACCATGCCTTCGACCGCCAGACGAGCTGCCAGGATAAGGGGAGTGGTGCCATCGTGCATGCGGGCATCCAAGTCTGTCGCTCTGTTCCTAATCAGGATCTGGGGAGGAAGCCAAATGATTCATGTTACCAAGGACAGCAAGCTACGCCCAAGAAATATGGGTGGTTAAAAAAACACTAATTCTGGGAGAAAGGAAAGATAAATGTGTCTTGCAATATCAATCAGTTATACAATGGATTGAGATCTACCTGGAAGACTCCCTGAGCATCAGCAGCCACGGCAGCGTGCAGAGGTGTCCTGCCCATGTTGTCTTGGGTGTTGGCATCAGCGCTGGCCTCCAGGAGGCGCTTGGCTGCATCCGAGCGGGCGTAGCGGGCTGCCAAGTGGAGTGCCGTCTCCCCGGTTCGGTCGGTTTGATTGTGCAGGATGGCACCTTGGTAGATGAAGTCGGAGATCACATTGGCAGAGGCGTCCTCTTCCTCCTCGCTGTTTCCAGTCTCCAGCCCCCCACCGCTGCAGGACGCGATCATTAGGGGAGTGAACCCATCTAGAGCAAGACAAACAAACAAAAAGTCAGCATTTTTTTTTTTTTACTACATCAAACCCCTTTGGACATCTTGTGAACATTTGTGTTGTCCTTGTGTAATCAAACTGTAATCTAATCAGAAATTAAAATTAATGCCTTCACCTCTCCGTATTCTGCCTTAAATTGCTGCACATTTCCCTTCAAGAATTCCCTTAGCTTACACCTCCTGCTCACTGAACACACACACACACACAAGCTGCAGTAGAAGGCATATTCCTGATCTCAATTTGTTATTAATATTAGGATACTCCAATAGATCCCTCCCAATGCTGTTTATTATTAGTTCCAAAGCCATTGCGCTGTCTGTATGTTACATTAGATCTAGTGCAGTTCCAATATTGCTGAGCATTCAGGTATTAAAGCTACTCTGTAGTTATCATGCCAATAGAGACACTTTAAAAGGGTTGGGAAATAGGGAATATGAACTGGTTTCCTGTACCTGGTCCCCTGACGTTGACATCCATGCAGTCGATGTCGATCTCTCCCTGTGGAGGTGTCGGAGCTATAGAGGGGATGCGAATGTCGGCTGCATCCAAGTGCTGCTGAGTCCACTGCCTGTGGTCCGACTGATCATCCAGGTCCAGCATCGCCTGCTCTTCAAACTAGCCAAGCAAACAAGTTCACGTTAGAAATCCCAAATACAATCCTTTATTCATATCTAAACAAGCAACCTTTGTAAAAAATATGCAGCTTCTCAAAATGCCATATACAAATTCCAATAACTTCTTTCCTTGTGTTTTAAAAGTATTTTCTTCTTTGGTGTGACCAGCAAGCTGGATTCAAATAATGAAAGTCTTACTCGGAATCGCTTGGTGTCCGAGGGCTCTTCGTCTCCCCATTCATTCTGATTATCATCCATCAGCGATAAATCCGAAGCAATTTTCAATGGCCTTTAAAAAAAAAAAGACAGGCAAAGCATTTTAAAGTGATGTACCGTGTATACTTATCTATTTTTACATGTACCTAGCAGCAAATCTGCATAGCAGTCCAATACGTAAAACAAATAGTACATCTCTACATTTCATCTTAAAAAATACCTTTACATCCAATGATCAAACATATTCAGCTCTTCTTAAGATCAGAGGTGCCCAGGAACGTTAGCGAGATGGTTTAAGCCGTGATGATCACTTACTTTAATCCGACAGAGTCCTCTCCCACCGGCTCACGCCGCTTCTTCTTGCTGGGTTCCGTCACTTTGAAGCCCTCGGGGAACCAGAGCTGCCCGTGCTCCCTACGCCTCTTGCGGGACACCAGCACCCCACGCCGATGCAAGCCAGGAAGGCCAGTGCGCACACCACCACATACATGGGGTACAGCTCCGACCTCTTCTCCTCCTCCTTGTTCTCACCTGCAAGAGGAGAGAGGCACATTCTCACTCAGGATCCACGATGCCCGACACCTGCAAAATCGCAGCTGGAGCGAGGCATTGGGTTTCTATACAGGACCCAAGGAGCTAATCATTTGTAAAACGAGGTTGTTTCATTCGCTAATAATCAGAATTGCTAACCAACCAAAACACACAAAAACGTCTCCTTCCCTTTCAGCCCGGTGTACCGAGAGACAACTTCCCCATTTCTTCTTTAAGAAAAAGGGATTAATGAACTTCAAATTACTGCACGCTTTAAGCTGTAAAGACCATGGATTTATTAGGATTTTCAAGATAACAAAGACTCCAAACTTCTAGCACACTCCCGATCAATTTTTCTTTCCTAATGATTTTGAAATGATAAACTCTCACCACTAAACCCTCAGAGAGACATTAAATCCCGGTATTACATTCAACAAGGTTAAGGTTGCAGTATCCCCTTTCCACAATGGAGGGCTTTGATTTACTTTAATTAACCATTTTGGTGCCTGCGGTTTTGAGCTCTTATATCGAAAACGGAACTTCTTCTTCTTCTTCTTCTTCTTCTTCTTCTTGTCTTTTGTTAGAATAGGCAGAATATATATTGCAGCACAGTGTGACTTATTTTCATTAAGAACATTTTAAATATGCAGAACTAAATAAAGGGTGAGCGGTATGGGGCGTGTACAAGACTAGGGCAGCGATTAGTGGAAGTGTATCTGGACTTACTGGTAACAGCCTCGATGATGTAGGGAACATTCAGATTGCCACTGGAAGCCAGAGCACCGAGGAAGGCAGCCACGTCAGTTGCACTTTGGAAGCATTCTGTAGATTGCTGATAGCACTGCCGGTTGTCAATCTCCAAATAAACCACTGACCTAAAAAAAGGTAAAAGACAATTATATACATATACATATATATATACTGTCCTATAGGGATCTATATTTGTTTATGAAACCTTGTCTTGCAATGTCTTCTATAAATGATTGAACACGATAAAACGGTTTCGGCTAATGCATTGATCAAAATTGGTCTCGTGGACTACTCAAACTGTATGAAACTATTAAAAAATAAGTGTTTTATGTTACAGATAAATTAGGTACATTTACATACTATACAAATGTATATTGGTCTCGGAATAAGCACAAATGCTAAAGCCCTTGGAACCATTAAATAATCAAAGCTGCATCGCAGCTATGCTGGTCCAAGTCCAGCAGCCTGCCTCCAGACTCACCCCTTGATCTGCATCTGGTCCAGCTCCCGGCGCTTCCTGGCATTCACCACAGTGTACATGGACTTCTTCACCTTGTTGAAGACGTTGCTTGGAATCTCTGCCCAGCTGCCCGAGGACCTCTTGATGTTGTGCTTCTTGAGCTCCTGCTCGCTGCCGTAGTAAGGGTAGATCATGGACTCGCCGCTCTCATCCTTGCGGAAGACCACGTTGGTGTGCAGCACCCGGCTGAGCTCCCGCAGGAACCCAAACGAGTTGTTCTTGAGCTGCTCTGGGGATCTGCACCACCAGTACCAGCCTGCCAACCGCTAGCTTCTCTGGCGAGCTGGTGCAATCCAGACCGTCCCATTCGCACTCTGCGTTGTTGCAGCCTTGGTCACAGTGCCCATCCGCGTAGTGGTCTTTACAATACTGATCATACAGGGGCTGGAAGGAAACCAAAAGTTTGTTAACACAGCACGCAAATGGGCATTGGAGAATGAAGACTGTGGGTCAGCATAGGAGGGGCAATATCGGTAATCTCAAATTAAGCATCATTCAGGAAAGAGGTCAGCATTGCCCATCAGAGGAAGTCTGAGAAACCAGTTATGAAATTACATCCATTGTATGTGTTCAATTCATCCTCTTGAAAAACCGCCCCTGGGCAAAGATTTATACTTCTGTTTCAATTCTTTCAAGAATCTTGGTCTTGTACCCAAACCTGTGTTTTTAAAAAGTTACTTCTTGCATTGACTCACATAAATCCGGTAGCAGCAATTGGACCACATGATGCAGCCTGTTAAGCTAAACAGGCACCTGTTCATGGTGGTGCATGTTGATTTCAGCAGCTAATCAATTTAAAACAACTGGAACCAGTACTGCTTGAACATAGCCCAATTGCTGCTTTTAGTTACTGCAGTGCAGCTGGATTGTCTATGAAACATTGAGTCCAATGTGCGGCTACACTTACTTGCACTGGCTGTCCAGGTTTTGACAGTCAAAGCCATCGTACAGGCAGCCGGGGTTGTTGCACTGCTCGTCACACTTGCCATCGTTGAAGTAGCGCCAGCACTGCAGAGACTGGGTGCAGTTCTTCCAAGGGTCATTGAAGTTGAGGGAGCAGTCTCCCCCATCCCAGCCGCAGGCGTGGTTATTGCAGACTCGGTCACAGATCTTGTTGCCCTTGCGCTCCTCACACTCTGGGTTCTCACAACGCTCCGTGATCTCAGGGGTGGGGTGATGTCTACGCCCATCCCACCAGGGAACTTGTAATCCAGGATGTGGCACCAGAGCCCGCTGAAGTTGGTGGGGCAGGTACACTGGTAGAAGGGGCCTCCTGGAAGAACTTGCAGGTGCCACCGTTGTAGCAGGGGTTGGAATTGCAGGGGCTGTTGACGGGATACTGGCACTCCGGGCCGGTGAACTCGGACGGGCAGACACATCTGGGGGTATTGGGGCCATTGATGCACTTCCCTCCGTTCTGGCAGCGTAGGCTGCCACAGGTGCGGGAGTCGTATTCACAGGTGGACCCGTCGAAACCCTGTGAAATAAAATACAAAAGGTTATTCAAGTTATTTCTTTATGTTGCTTAAGTTAATTATATGCTTTTTAACTATTGTGTCCAATATACTTACAGGAGGACATCTGCATATGAATCCATTAGGTGTATTGCTGGCCACAGCACAGGATCCTCCGTTCCGGCATGGCTTCCCCTTGCAGCCGTCAAACACCGCGACACAACGCCGGCCTGCCACAAGCAAGACAGCGTTTAAATATGGAGTGAAGGCAGAGAATGAGCAGGACCCAAAACCGACTCTGCATCCTGAGTGTTCATTTTAAAAGCATTTCTTACCTGTGAAGCCAGTGCGGCACTCACAGCGGTAGTTGTTGATGAGCTGGATGCAGTTCTGGGTGCCACGGGGGTCACAGGGGTTGGACAGACACTCGTTGACGTCCCCTTCGCAGTGCTCGCCCACAAAGCCTGCCAGGCAGATGCAGTGGTATCCTCCCACTCTGTCTATACACTTGCCGTTGTTGAAACACTTGGGTTCCAACGTGACTGGATCGACAAGCGGGTTGCAGTCGTCCACATTGATCTCGCAGTGCACACCTGGGGTGGGAAGGAAGGACAATGGCATTGAGGAACCAGCAATGACCTGCATTCTGTGCATCAGGCTTATTAATGCTAGAGACATTTCCATAACATGAAGCATTACGATTCTTCCAAGGTTACTAAGTGATGGAGAGGTCTCAAACTCCCATTAAATTGTAACAAACTATTGTTAAAATTCTCTAAGGCAAGCAGTTAAATGTACCTTGGGTTCCCCTTGGGCAGGAGCACTTGTAGGTATTAATGAGGTCAATGCAGGTGCCTCCGTTCATACAGGGTTGGGAAAGGCACTCGTTGCTCTCCTCTGAACAGTTAAATCCCTGGTATCCCGGCACACACTACAAAAACAAAGAAAGCAATCAATATTGGACACAAAACAAGCGACAGGAAGCCTTTACCAGCCTTTTAGTTTGTTATGCTTAGCAAGCAGTTGCAACACTACAAACAAAAATACAAGATTAACAGTCAAGCATTTAACTAGTGCTCCACTCTGCTGTAGAATAGCCCGTTTTTCCTTACCTGGCAAGAGTATCCACCAAGGTAGTCTATGCAGGTCGCTCCATTCTGGCAGGGATTTGGAGCGCACTCGTCCACCTGTTCCTCACAGTAGCTGCCCGTGTATCCAGTCTGGCACCGGCAGTAATGGGTGTTGCCAGTGTCCACACACTGGCCCGAGTTCCTGCACAGCTGAGGCACGTCAATACCTAGAGATTGAGATTGAAGAGTGTCAATGTGCAGGAGAAAATATTTTAAAACATTCTAGCAGAGCCAGTTCAGAAAAAACACCACCCACAGAAAGATGGTCTAAATGCAGCAGTAGACTCTGACCTTGCTGTTTAGCTGCCACCTCACAGGAGACGCTGGGCACGTCACAATAGAGGCCGGTCCAGCCGCTCTTGCACTCACAGCGGTACGAGGTGCCCGTCTGCCAGCATGTGCCTCCATTCTTACAGGGGGAGGAGTCACACCAGCGCACCAGGCTCTGAGGAGAAGCAGGAGGACAGGGTTAACACCTGATGTTCAACAAAACCTGAAGTATTTTATAATTGAAGACCCATGACTAATTTGTTTCCCATTGAGCCATTAATCCATCTCAGTCTCAAGATTCTCTTAACATGCGTTTATTTAATAAAAGCTCAATGGATGACCGAGGAAGAGCACACTCCAGGTAGGTTACCTGGCAGTTCAAGCCATTGTAGCCCTGGGGACAGGTACACTTGTAGGTGCCGTAGCTGTCTTGACAGGTCCCTCCATTAATACAGGGGTCGGAGTCACACTCGTTGATATCATGCTGGCAGTAGCTGCCCGTGAAGCCAGGAGGGCACAAGCAGGTGAAGGTGTTGATGCCATCCACACAGGTACCACCATTGAAACAGGAGCTTCAGATAAAAGAAAAATGGGGGTGGGGTTTAAAAACACACCAAATATATTAACCTCCCTACAACACAGCTTTTTTTAAAGTTTTATAATTGAGCCCAGGAATAGTGTTTCTGCACTACCTCTCAGTGCAGTCGGGGGTGTTGTTCTCGCAGTGGATGCCGCTGAAGCCTGCGGGCAGCTGCAGGTGTAGCTGTTCACGAAGTCGGTGCAGTTGGCCCCATTCTTGCAGGGTTGCTGTCGCACTCGTTGATGTCCTCCTCACATATCGGCCCGCGGAACCCTGGCAGGCAGGTGCACACAAAGCTGCTGATACCATCGAGCAGGATCCGTCATTACTGCAGGGGTCTGGGTAGAGAAACAACAAATCATTTTAAAACTGAAAACCATTTGGATTTTATATACCTCTTTACGATAGCGGTGCGCAGGTGCGGAAGCAGCGGTCTCACTTACTGGGCTGGCAGTCGTCGATATCGGTTTCGCAGTTACGTCCCGAGTAGCGGATTTACAGTTGCACCTGTAGCGCCGATGGTGTTCTGGCAGGGGCAAAGTTTCGCAGGGATTCTTCACACACTCGTTGATGTCGATTTCACAGGTCTGTCCTGAAGACGCACACGAGAAAAAGCACCACATTTCAGGACATTTTCCAGATTTCAAAATGTTGGTTGGTCAGCCTGAACACCTAAAAACATTGGAATAAAGCTGTGGATGCCTACCTTGCCAGCCCTCCGGACACACACAGGAGAAGCTCTCATAGTCCTCCGACTCCTGGCAAGCCCCTTGTTCTTACATGGGTTTGAAGCACATGGAGCAAGGAGATCCTCACAGTTAGCTCCTTTGAAAGAAACACATTCAGATCAAGAACTGCATCCTTTCAGGTGGTGACACATAAAACGGGCAAGAATATCTACAATTGAAGTCATTATTAAATCTTAAGATATCTTGTAAGTGGCGCATGAATCTTCAATCCTACCATTTCTGAGCACTATTCATGGTACCTAGTCCTATTACAATTACATATCAAATTTTGGTTTCAAACCATAGAAAATGCTTAATTCAATGACTGGTTGCTGTACATCCTGAATTCAGACACATTTGCATCATTCTTATTTGAAGTTCCCTCAAGGATTATCCTGCGAATTCTTTTTTATCTGCTATAGTTTGCCTGCATGAGTCTCCAGAGCCATTTGCCATTTCCATGGCAACAAGCACAGGCAGGAAAATCGCCAGAGTTTCCTGCCATTGTGCAGGCCTTTGCTGTTCTGTGAGACAGGAAGCAGGAAGCGGGCAAACAGGAAATGGGTCAAGCAGCAGTTCCCAACCCACTCCAAAACCAGCACGGTATTATTTCAACTCTGGAGGAGTGTCTTTTTTCCAAAAATAATCCAAAAGGTAAACAGACAGCTGAAAAGTATTTTCTCATATTGAAACAAAAACCTAAAACGCTAAATCTGTGAAACCAAAAGGTCATCACAACATTTGGAAGACTTGCCTGTGCCAATCTAAATACAGAAGTGACGGAAACTGAAAGGCGGATAGCAAGTTCTTACCAGTGTAAGGCAACAAGCAGTTGCATTTGTAGCCAGCCACATCATCAATGCAGGTCCCTTGATTCAGGCAGGGGTTAGACGCACACTCGTTGATATTTGTCTGGCAGTTGGGACCTAAAACAATGGATACATCATTAAAACAAATCCGGACCAACTCTGCCAACACAATGAAACAGATTTACAGAGAGCAAGACACGTTCAGCTAATTAATTCGCTATAAGGATGGTTTCTCACCACTGAATCCAACTCGACAGGTGCAGACATAGCCGCTGGTCATGTCTTTACAGGTGCCTCCGTTCATACAGGGATTGGACTCGCATTCATTGTTGTTGATGTCACAGTTTGTACCGCTCCAGCCAGGGTCACAGTCACATTTGTAGCTGATGAGAGAAAATAAAAAAGTGAAGTTAAAACCATGCATCAAGATGCGGTTCTAATCTAAAAAGGACCTCAGTGCAAAGTTCCCACTGCAGTTCTACAGGAATAGGCTTACCCATTGACACCATCCTGGCAGGACCCGTGAATGCAGGGGTTGCTGTTGCACTCATTGACCTCAGACAGACAGGTGGGATCGTGGTACCCTTCTGGGCAGACGCAGGTGAAGCTGTTGATGCCGTCCCTGCAGGTGCCACCGTTGTGGCAGGGGTTTGAGGCACACTCGTCGATGTTGATGTTGCACATTGTACCTAAAACCAAAAAAAATCCCAAGCAAAAATTGAAGCATTCTCCAGGACGGCACAAAAAATGAAAGACCACCCACCCAAATTTAACATTAAACAATTGAATATTTCCCTTTCTTTGGAAACCACCTGCATTTAACCTCAAGCTTATAATTGATATGTGGTTTCACATGGCCTCTGCAAAAAAAAAACACTCCAGAACTGACTCACTTGTACTTTAAGATCACACAAGTTCACACTGGATCCCAGCATTGCACAATACAAGAAGCCAAAATACAAAAGGGGGAAACCGATTTACCCTTTAATGATTGCTGGTGACTGCATACAAAAAGGCGGAAAGCACAGGCCTTATTTTACACATGACTAAGCAACGATTAATCTACCCCCACCCCATTCTTATTAATTAAAAATGGTAATGGGCAGGGTGGTTTCTCAAATTACAACTCCCTTTTTGTTACACATTTCAATGCCTCTGGGTTTTTATAAAGAAATAAAAGGAGCGCAAGAGGGGGGGTGGGGTATAATCTAGGCCTGTAATTCTACACAGCAGTCTGCAGCCTGGCAGAAGAAAGGCTCTATTCAGAAGAGCTCTCAGAGTAACGGTTGGTCCACTGCGGCTTGATAATGACGATGATGAGGATCATCCTGAGCAGGTGAATGAAGTCCGGGTCCCACTATTATGCAGCTAGGTGCAGTCTCCCTCTCTGTGTCTCTCATGATCAAACAAACCAGTTAGGCAAGGCCAGCAACACGATACCCATGGGACTCCCTGCTCTCGATGACATTTTGCTCCAGTTTTTTTTTTTTTTTTAAACAGAAAACTCGCTACTAGGATACACGCATATCAGTGTTTTCATATAAGCTGCCCTCCAGTTGAGAAAATGTCTTATTTTATTTGGATGTGGTACAGCATGTTTCTCAAAAGTTACACAAATCTTCCTCCCACCCTCCTTTTGTTTTTCAAGATGATCTTTCAAGCATTTTAAATCCGAGCATCGTAAAATCTTTTGGTAAACAAATAGGGCAAAGACTTCCATAGATCTGCTTCCAGCTCAGGGATTGAGCCCACTGTTCTCCGACATGAAGCAGGTAACACTAGACCTGAATGTTTTAAACAAACAAAGTAGGCAGGCCACCTGTCAAACCTGTATATCAGTACGAGCTCAGACGAGGCACTGGGTCCCGAGTGAGAGAGAGAGAGAGAGAGAGAGAGAGAGAGAGAGAGAGAGAGAGAGAGAGAGAACCAGCTCTTACCTTTGTAGCCTGGCTCACAGGTGCACTCGTAGCCGTTGATTTTGTCGATGCACTTGCCATAATCGCAAGGGTTTTTCTCGCAGTCGTCAAGATTTATCTCACAGTTTGCTCCTAGAGAATCACAACCAGACACCGTTCAGATACAGATACAGTTATTTTGCAACAGTTTTTCCAATTTAGACTGTACACAATGTGTATTATATAAAAAAAAACTCTTTATATTGTAAAACAAAGCCACAGGAAAGCACACCTGTTGTCCCCTTAGGGCAGTTGCAGAAGTAGCCGTTGTTTCGGTCCTGACACGTTCCCCCATTCTGACAAGGCTGGCTCTGGCACTCATTGATGTCAATCTCGCACCGGCGGCCAGTGTAGCCAGGATTGCACACGCAGGTGAAGGTGGCAATGCCGCCCTTACAGGCGCCCGTAGTGACAAGGATCCGGGTTGCACTCGTTAATATCGCTTCGCAGTACATGCCAGAATAGCCTACGGGAGACCAGGTAAAGTTAGGGGAACAGACCAAAACGCAAAATGGCTAACATTGTATATAGTTTTGCATGCAAGTCGCAGAGTGTATAAATATAACACACACCTTCAGTACATTCGCAGGTGTACTTGTTTGGCCCATCCACGCACTTGGCTCCATTTTTGCAAGGTGTACTGGCACACTCGTCAATATCCACCTGACAAAGAAACCCGGTGAAACCTGCAATGTCAAGGAGAGAGATTTGCTTTAAATGAGGACACGTTGCACTTTAGCAGAGATCAATACAGTGGGGTGCTTCCTACCAATTCTAAAACTGGTCTTTGCATTCAAATTCAGATCTGTGTCAGAAACACGTTCTACAACAATTCTCTTTGAAATCTGGGGTCACACTGTGGATGAAAACGTATAGGCCTCACCAGCAGGCCTCAGACAAAAGGGTTACTTTTTTATGAATGCGGCAAGGACGACAAACGGGCTGCTCCTTTTGTCCACTTAACTTTTCCATAACAATGACATTCTACAGTTTCTTGCACCGTTTGAACTCTGACCTCCTCCCACTGCCAACAACTGTGCAAAACAGCGTTCAGGTTTCCTTGTAATGAGTTATTCCGATTCTACTTGGTTGTCCTTTACCTAAAGGCTCTTCATTTGAAATGTATGTTGAATATTGAACAACAAATCAGATGTCTAAAATTACATTATGTTGTGTGTGGCTATTTTCATTTTTAATTAAAGCACTCAGCTTCCAATCAAGAAGAAAATTATCAATAGTCTCTTAAGATTCAACAGCTTTAAACTACAGATCGACCAGTTGCACTGGAAATACCACAAACTTCAATCTCTATCTGGATTATAGGTTTTTCTTTTACAGTTTTCCAGCCCTCCTATGGAAATCAAAACAGTCAAGGCTACAGTCTTCGTTTCCATGGATATGGTGTATAGGAAAGTGAAAGAGGAGGCCTGCCCCTATTCGCAGAATAAATTCTCAAGCAAAAGCAGAAACCCTGAATCAACTACCACCCTTCCTGTTACAAAGATGAACTGTGTGTGTATTCTACGCTGCAGCCTTCCCTCAGACACTTCATTGAGTCGCCCCGTCTTTCTTTCCTGCATGGACCCTTTTCAGCTGCTAAGCTTTTTATCTGCTCATCGGGCAAAGCTGTAGGTAGCCTCGGCATTCAGGTTTTTACAATTTTGCTTCTAGGGGAGGCCTTTGCTCTTTCTTTTCACGCGGCAGACTTTTTCCTGTCTAATAATTTCATTGGCTCCCTCTAAAGAAAAATCAAAGGATTAGCCAATACAAAACCCCCATTCACACTTTGCCTGCATTCATTTCCTTTTTAAAATACCCAATGCCTTACTGACTGGCTTACAGTGGTCCACCAAGCAACCAGGAATCCAAGCTACTCTAAGAAACTACTCCCTCCATTTAAAACCAGGACTGAAAACTAATGTCAGGACACATATTAATCTGTTAATGAACCCTTAAAGCATCTCAATGCACTACTGCCAATTGGTTTTAAATATATTTTACTCCCTACGAAGTGTTCGATTATTGTATTGTATCTATATTCATGGTTATATTGCTCCTAGTTAAAGTTTTGTGTAGATTCTTCACATTTAAAAGTTGGGAAGAGAAAACTTTAAAGCTCCACACTTTCTCGATTTCATGTCTTAGATTAAACTGTTACTGAAGCCTCCCTCCTATGGATTTTCCTACATTTTCAAGCCCGTCATGCTAAGCCTGCCCTCCAGGCATGGATTACATTGTGTCTCTGTTTCCAGTTGAAAGGTCGGACTGGGGAGGCTCTATCGACCCTCCCTCCCTCTCTCTCTCTCTCTCCTCACCTGTGGGGCACTCGCAGTGAAATGTGTTGATCTTGTCAATACATTTTCCATTGTTCAAACATGGACTGCTGGCACACTCGTCTGTATTGATTTCACAGAAAACGCCTCGTAACCTGAAGATTAAAACATAAAAAAGTTATTTAGGGAGGCTGAAGACATTCGGTATTCAAGCATATACTGTTAAGAGAAACTAGATTCAATGAAAATTCCACAAAAGACTAACAAATATAACAATAATGAAGATAAAGCCGCTGCGTAGTGTTTCGAGCCGTCAAGACTAAGTTCGTCAGCTGGTAAAAAAAATAAAATAATAATTGATAGCCACAAATCCAATCCATGCAGCTCTACACTGAAGTTACCTGGCATGCAGATGCAGCTGAAGCCTCCAATCTGGTCCAGGCAGGTTGCGTCGTTCTGGCAGGGGCTGGACATGCACTCGTTCACATCCAGCTCACAGCGAGGCCCGGTGTAGCCCTGCAGACACTGGCACTGGAAGGAGCCCCTGGTGTTGATGCACTTGCCCCCGTGCTCACAAGGATTGGCACCTGTAACAGCCCAATTATTAGACTCCCAAGCCTGCCGGATATTGGCTTAAACACACAAAAAACAACATACCCTGGCTTTATTAAAAGAAGTCATTACCTAGAGAACACTCGTCCACATCCTGGTTGCAGGCAGGGCCCATGTAGCCTTGAGGGCAGGTACAGATAGCCTTGCCGTTGACTGGGTTTGTGTCACAGTTCGAACCTTTCTGGCAGGGGTTACTGATGCAGGCATCGTCCAGGTGGCACAGCAAACCTGAAAAGAAGCAGAAGAACAGCAAGCCGAGATACTTTATGTCGCTTCACATGCATGCAGGAGTATCAGTAGTGAGAAGAGAACACAAAGAAAAAGTGCCAAGCATTTTAACCCCTGTGTTCTGGATACTGTTCTTTGTCATTACAGTCGAAAAAGTAGCGCAAGGTTCTTACCTGTCCGCCTTGTGGACACTGCAGAAGAAGGAGGCCACGCGATCGTGGCAGGTGGCCCCAGGTAGCAGGCAGCGCTGGCGCAGTCGTCGATATTCTCGCTGCAGTCATCGCCCGTCCAGCCATTGACGACACGCAGTTGTAGCCTCCGTGGGTGTTATGACAGGTACCCCCATTCTGGCAGGCATTGGGCATGAGTTGGCATTCATCTACATCCTCCATACAGAACTGGCCTGCACAACCGAAACAAGACAGAATCTATTAAAAATCACACATTTCCGCCGATTCTTATTGTGGTACATGTTAGCGAGCCCAAGTGGAAGCTTACCTGTCCATTCAGGTGGGCACTGGCAGTTGTATGTGTTCACACCATCCACACAGGTGCCTCTGTTCTGGCACTTGTGTTCAGGGCAGTCGCCAATGTTCTTATCACAGTTCTGACCAGCAAAACCTGGAGGGTGAAATGGAGTACATAAATCAGTTTACAAAAGGTGCACTGTCTATATGCAAAATGTGATCACGTTTGACCCAAATAGCTACTTAGGGTTATTCATATTTATGAGGTGGTATAACATTCAGCTGCAGTCGGCCTACATGCTTGGCGACCTTTTCAATCATGTCACAGTTTAGCTGTATGTGTTAGAACCGTATATAAAGTACAACGAGATGTCTCTTGCAACATCACCCCCGATATGAAATGTTTAATAATCAACCCCAAGCGAGCAAGCAACCCTGTTCCCCTCAGACAGCTCGCTGACCGAAATCCAAGACTGATGAACCCGGCATCAGCAAGAAGAATCAAGAACAGCAACCAGAGAGACAGAAATGACTGAACAGATTTACAAGATGTCTTCCCTTATCAAGATGAATCTGTTCTCTCTGACACAACCAGATACAGGCAGGGTTGTTAAAAGGAACCGCGAGTCATTTCTTAACACCTCGCCGGAACTTGAGGGAGGAGAGTCAGAGAAAAAGATAAGAATTGCGTGACAGGGAGGATAAAGGAAGTCTTTTATTGCATTGCAGGACTATTTTAATAGCAACTCAAATCAAATTATCCGTCACCACATGAGATCGCCATGCATGAAAAGGTTAAAAACTTTGTAAGGATGTTGTGCTTTCAGTTTCCAACTACATTTCCTATAGCTTTAAAAGGCATATTATTAATATTAAAACCACTAGAGCTTTCTGACCAATGAACAGCACAATGAACTAGGCAATTACATAATGCGAGGAAAGACTTCAATACCAGCAAGCAGCTGTAACACAAGCCCATCCTACAGAAAAGTTTGGGTTCCCTTGCTTTTAAACAGCCTGACATCTGTATTGTGTGTCCTCAGGTCCCTGCCCTGTCTAGGCCACAAGGCTCTGCTTTTCGGATGTTGTTTTTCAGATGTTTCCTCCTGATAGCATGTGAACATTTCCCTGCTCTCCCCCATTCACATACTCACACAGACACACGGATAAGAAACATTCAAGACCTCTAACCTATTACTCCATACAAAAGCACAGCAACAGAATCATTTTACATTGGGAGGGAGGTTAAAAAGTATGGTAACATTTTAAATTACGTGACCACACAAGTACAGTTCATACCAAGAAAGACCTGTGTTAGGTCCTACATACGGATCATATTCCACTTTGAAAGGCCAACCTTTGCATATATATATATATATATATATATATATATATATATATATATATATATATATATATATATATATATATATATATACACACGCACGCACACACACACAGCACTGAAGGCTTACTGTACCTGGCAGGCAGGCGCAGTCGAGGAGGTATCTCCGGTCTGCCGGCAGGTTCCCCGCTCTGGCAGGGCGAGGGTTGCATGGCACGTAAGGGATCTCGCAGTTCTTTCCAATGTACTGCTGCTGGCACTCGCACCGGTAGGAACCAAACTCGTTGACGCACTTGCCTCCGTTCTGGCACGGGAGGGGCTCAGGGCGCACTCGTTCTTGTCTTGCTTGCAGGACGGCCCGTGGAATCCCGAGGGGCAGCTGCAGATGTAGTGCGCTTCAAACGGGAGCACTGCCGCCGTTGGCGCAAGGGTTGAGGCGCAAGGATCTGCCTGTTGACACGTCTCACCTGGGAGTAGTAGTGAATTAAAATGCTATACTAGTTCAGCATCTGAACTTAATTTCATCTGTAAAGCTACCCAAGTACATATTGAGTATTTGTTTTTACCTGACCATCCTGGCGGACACCGGCATTTGTATTCCTTGAGGCTGACGAGCTCACAAGTCCCTCCGTTCCTGCAGGGGTTGTTCAGGCACACGTTATCAATGGGTGTGAGGCAGAGACGGTCAGTATATCCAACACGGCACACGCAGGTATAATCCACCGTGTTGCCATGGTTAAACGGACGACACGTGCCTGCGTTCTTGCATGGCGAGCTGAGACAGGGGTTCGGGTACTCACACCTGTTGCCAAAATAGTCGCTGGAACATCTGGAAAGACAATGACATGACACGTTAATTACAGGGGACTTAGCCGTCAGTTTTAGCTGGGAACAAATAACCCTTCATTTTACAAAACTGATAACTTGGTTGCTTGTTTTGTAAAATAAGTTATGGTGCCACACACTGAGTTTAGCTATCCTTACAGCTTCTTTGAAGCCAAAACCAACAAGCGTTCAAAAACCTGATTAGAATTATTTGGGTTTTAACTAGTTAAAAATTCATTTCATTTTTACATAACTATTTGTCCTGGTTTTGGAAATGTGATTACTTACACCCCCATGCCTAATGCTCCATTTCCTCCGAGTTTAGGCTCCTGTGTATCCAGGCTCCATTTCAGAATGAAGTGTTAATCAGTGTTTTTCACCCAACCATGCCTGCCCTTGCTAACCCCAGTAATTACCAATCCAAAACAGACGTTTGGGGAGGGGGTAGTCTCCAGTTCCTTTTGAACTGGATTGTGCATGGGAATTCTAAATGGGATTGACACGCCACTTCACCACCTGCCCCCCTGCATTCCCCAGAGACCACTGTGTCTATAAATCACCAACACAAGAAAAGGATGGTCACTCCTTCACAGGCACCCTCCTGCTAAACATGCAGACAAAGGCATTTGGGGTCACTGACTGCCAGTTTGCCAAACTACCTTAGTATATGTGGGGGACGACCGTTAGACTGTACCTCTCTCGAAATACTTCCCTGAACAATGGAATTACACCACCCACACCCCCCCCCAAACAATTGGATGACCAAAAATCCCACATAATTAAACATATGCTAATGTGTCTGTGCACTCTCTATCTAAAATAAACCTGCAAAAAAAAAGAGCCATTCATTACCAAAAGGAAAAATCTCACAGGACAACCCCTTGTCAACAGCTCTTAGACAAAAAAATCTGCCATCTTCATGCATTTCAGCTCCCTTTTTTTGTAGGACTCATTCTTTCAAAAAAACAAGGTACTGTCTATGTCTGTTCTTTTGAACTTCGAGCTAACATTGGGGAGGGGTCTCTACCTGAATACCCTATATTCTTTTAGCAGAGTAGGCCTCTCCAACATCAATCAGGACTGCATAAAAGGGAGAATAGTTTGCAAAATTCTCTCAAAGTCTTTACAGATTCTATAAAACAGGGCTTTATAACAGAGTTGGCACCACCACAACATACTGCTACCAGGTTCACTATTCTTTCCAGATGATACAAAAGATGTTATTTTTCAAACATGACAATGCTAAACCCAGCAAATCACCAGACACTAACAAATGCTCTTTGGATCTATGCCAATGCCCCCACCCCTCCCTACCCTCTCCTCTGTAGCAGGAACAGCAGTCTACCTTTGGGAGGAGATCCATGCTGTTTTACAGTGTGGCTCCTGGGGTTTAGTAGGTCTAAACTTTTGCTCATGCAACAAAACATTTGGGTGGATGCCGTGGGCTTCAGAAAGCACATTTGGTAAATACAACGCCCACTTAACGGCCCTGCACAGTGTACACTGCAATGCACTGTCTGGTTCGATCCCATCACTTCCCTGGAGATCAAGAGCCTTAGAGTTATTTGATCATCCCCAGTCCAAAGCCCTGCATACATTGCGTTAAGCCTTTTGGTACACGGTTCTGTTTCACTAGCTGCGTAATTCATTAGTTTGATGGGAGGACAACTTGTTGCATAAACCTTGTCTTTAATGTTTTGTTGACTGAAGTTATACACATAGAATCCTTCTCATAGGATTAGTAAAAAAATATATACAAAATAATAATAAATCATAAAATGTTCACTTAAAAGGATCTGGGGTCAGACTTCAAAAGACTTCAATAAAAGTACATGTTGTAATGGACTGATACTTCTTGACATTTAATCTGATGGCTGCATGTAGCAGGACTGGATCAAATATATTGTTTTTATTTTCTGAAAGCTTGTGTCTAGAGACTTTCTATTTGAAGGAATTCAGTTACATTAATGAACAACAATCTTTCCGTCTGTGGCACCAAATTCCTTTTCCTTTTGTAAGAGGGAGATGTTTTATATCTATAAAAAAAAAAAAAAAAAAAAATGCTATTTGCGTCTCATTGTCTCCGGGAATTTGCAAGGATTCTTGAACATCAAGTAATGAGATTTTATTATCCCAGCCAAAAAATAAATAAAAAATTGGGGATAATGAAGAGGGGCATCTGCTGGCCTCCCAGAAAGGCCACGAGGAGCAGGTGCGCATGTTAATGAGTGGATGGCAGCTGCTGGCCGCCCCGCCACCAATCACACGCAGGAATTGGTTTGTTGAGAAGAAAAGAAAAGGCCGGGCTCCTGGCTGGCTGAACGGCGTCCCTGTGGCCTGGATTCAGGCATGCTGTCTTTATGAGTGGGCTCATTGTTCCAGCAGCCTTTCAGAGCTGACCGAAGGCATGCTGACTCCAAACTGCAGAGTGTGCATTCAGCTGTTAAACTTACCATCGCTCATTCGCTCGCTCTCTTTTTTGTACTACTGCAACTCATTAAAAGATCACACTTGCCTGCAAACTCGACACCGCAATATTACAGAATAAGAACACGGTTTTCTCCCTCTAATAATTTCAGCCTTCAGTCAAAACTGGAAAAGGAGCTTCTCTATATTATCATTCATAAACATACACACTGAAATTAGAAATAATGCAGTGTGTGGAGTAGTGGTTAGGGGCTCTGGACTCTTGACCGAGGGTCGGGTTCAATCCCGGTGGGGGACACTGCTGCTGTACCCTTGAGCAAGGTACTTTACCTAAATTGCTCCAGTAAAAACCCAACTGTATAAATGGGTAATTCTATGTAAAAATAATGTGATATCTTGTAACAATTGTAAGTCGTCCTGGATAAGGACGTCTACTAAGAAATAAATAATAATAATAATACTAAAAACAAAATTCAAATGACAAACGTATCAACTACACTAGACTGCTAGTTTCTCTGTATTAAACCAAGACAGTTTTAATTGACTGCTGCTGCTGTATCAGATGCTGAAAAAGTCACTAGTATCCAGACACTCAACAAAAGGGGAAAAGAAACTGCTTTTGAACATCTGCACCATTCCAAAAAAAATCCTTCCTGACAGCTTATCATCACCCACCCAGTTCAAAGGTTTGCCTCTGTAGTTTCCAGCTAGCTTCTGGCTCAATTTCCTCTGGAAGAACATCAAAAAGTCTATCAATAACAAAGATACATGTATGAAGAAGTCATATAAGGCTGCAAAATAAAACCACACACAGCATGCAATGCAGTCTTGCTTTTCTGTTTACCCGGTGCCCCGAGCGAGAGGCACCAACTCTTTCTGAGTTTACACTCTGAAGCCTGCTTGTGCCCCGGTCGACACTCCTGAATGAAACAGATCTGGCAGCCTCACTTTGCAGGTCACTGTGAAATCTCTCACCCTCTGTGAAATAACTCAGTCTCGCCCTGGCCTGATAAAATCCCCAGTCTGGGGGAAAGCGAAGATCTTTGGTCTCCTTTTCACATCGCTGCTTTAGTTACACACCGTGCTCTAAAAATATTTGGAACTTCAGTTACCCAGGGCATGGTGCTGAAGAATTCTTCCTGTTTATTCTTTAACTTGGCGGAAAAGTGTTAAATACATGGTCAGCAAAAAATACTCAAGAAAGCGGCTGTACTCTACCTGGTCACTAATTACCACTGAAAACATATTTGAACGCTTCTCCATTTTAATTGAGGCTGGCTAGTTCCACAAAATACAACTGGCTGTTCATTAAGTTAGTGCTAAATTATTAAACTTAAAAAGGTGTATGGGTTTAATCCAAGTAATGAATGACTAATTGAATAATTAGAATGTTTAAATAAAAATAAGTGGCAAAATTTAAAAGTAGCACAGGCCAGAGAAATTGATTTAGTATCAATAGCCTGAGCCATTTCACTCTAATTGAACACTATTCTTTTGCCAGCCCCTATAAAAGAAAGGCAAAGCCCGGCTCCATCTCCTTTGTGCAGTAGCCACAGCCATTAGACTTCCTGTAACAGGTTTCTTTCAGTGCAGTAATGTGCTTCCCAACACAACCCATGGCAGATGTTTCCATGACCTCTGACCCCAAGCTATTTGGAGCTGTGATGTTTTCCTCCTCAATGGGCTAAGCTGCCATCTGCCACTCTTGGGATCCAGGCACAGTGAAACGGTACCACACTTGTGTGTTTAAAATGTCAAAACTCTGGAAAATGCCTTTGAAGGAAATCGCAAAGCACGCCTTACACATTAAAACAAAAGGGCTTTTTCTAAGATTAAGTAGCAAGTGTTGAATCTATGCCAATTATAATGTGAAATGAATAGTCTCATCTCTAGGAAATCTATCAGTAATAGCCAACTGTTCTACTAATTAAAACCACTGCAATTGAGAATCTTCCAATGAAACACAGAATGCAGCACCAAGATTGAGTGGGAAATTGAAATAGTAAAGTTATGCTAAATGATCAAGTCAACCAGCTTTTAACATCACATATTCTTCCTATAAAATGTAGGACTTCCCAAAGACTAACTAGACTAGCTTTTGGCTCCATATTACCCATTGAGTAACCTTTCCAGCAGAACATCTGCTAGATGCATCAGATCTGTATTTTGCCTGTGAGAAAACCTACACTCCAGGGACTGGTGGTTTGAATTAGAGGTCTGTATCTTTAGGCTAATTAATGGTGCCAGTAGCTCAAAGCCATTGTAAAACAAGTAAGTGCTTCCAGGTGGGAGCAGGTGAGTTGCACACACTGGCAGTAATGCATACTCTACATACTGTAGTATAGCTGAGATCTACCAGCTGTCATTCTCCAACTGCTTATACTGCTAAAACCGTGCTGGTGGTTAAATCTCTGGTCTGAACTGCACTTAACTGCAAGTCGGTTAATAAGGATTTTGCTACACTTACTTGAGAAATGTGATCTTAAAACGATACGTTCAAGGTAAACACAGCTGGGTAACAATGCGTCTTATTAAAGTTTGTTTCCTCCTACTGAGGTTGACAGAATGGAGGGTGCAAAACTGGGCTGGGTAGTAAGAGCCAAATACTTATTTTCTTCTAGATCCATTTAAAGTTCATTTGAAGTAGGAAGCAATCAATCCCGTTACTTTCTGTTTACTCAATATCTTTGATGGAAACCGACTGCCCCTTTCTGCGTCAGTGCCACGGAGCTGTTTTAATGTCTAGTCTGTAGATATTCTCATATCTAGGTTAAGGTCGGTCTAATGCAGCCATTCTACCTACTTTAAAATCATGCACCCCAGCACATTAAGCATTGGAGCCTTGGAGGCCTCCCTCTCTCCCTGCAAGACTTCAAACAACTGCCTAACCTCTCCCAGTCAATAAAATAAAAGTAAAAAAACAGTAAAAAGATCCTGGCTGTCTGGAGACTTGGACTCAGAATACGTTCTTGGCAACAAACAGCATTGAAAATCCCTTTTTGCTCATTAGAAATAACCATTACACACTCACTGATTCAGTTATTCAAAAAAACATTCATACACTGGAAAAGATGAGAACGTTGGAGAAGATTTGGGTCTGTAAAACTATATGGTACAGGTGGGGAGTTTAATGAATGAATCCATCATTTTAAAAATCAAAAAAAAGGAACAAATTATGTTTTCTTGCATATTTTATTGTGGTTAAAAAAAAAAAAAGACGTGCCAAGTATTGCTCTCAAAGCAAAATCTTTTTTCAAGAATGAGCATGTTTAAAAAGGGCCCAGATTTGCAATACGAAACTGCTGGATGACTCAAAACGTACAGTAGGTGTACTGTACCTACCCATTTCCCATACATAAAACAACGCTTTGAAGTATTCAATACTGACTTTCCCCCATATCAAGTTAAACATCATGACAAATTTCACCACCTAGTTAAAAAGATGCAAATTGCGCTGGGGAAATGAGGCAAGGGTTGTATACATGCTTTTAAGAACATGTGTACAGCTGAACAGGTTTGTAGGCAGAATGAACTTGAGTATCAAATATCCTACAAGCTGAAGTGCCTTTCTCTTGAAAGTTGAATCCATCCGAACCCTAAATTTACAAAAAGCCTCTTCTCAAAAGAAAGGCCTAGACAAAGACAGGCTCTCATTAAAGGAACAGTATTTTGGGGCTGCTGCTGGCTTCACAGGGTGTAAGAGGGGGAGGCACTCACCTTCCAACACCTGCCTCTGTAAACCGCATGTCTTCTATTCAAGCTAACCTCTTTTCAATAGCGCACAGCCACGTGTAATTAGAGGGATAATGAAGCAGGTTGGGATAATGTTACTTAAGACAATCTTGCAATCAGAAGATGAGGCCCTCAAACAGAAGGGCCTGCTTGTGACTCATGGGAAGAATATATTATATTTTTTTCTTAAAATCACAATCCATAAGGGGAATTTGGTTCGCTTGTCTTAATCTGAATTGTGTGTTGCTGATTGTTCAGAGTTCTAGTCCGTACAATTTCTTTCACCTCCTGGATCTGGTTTTTAAGAACCAGCCCTAACTCTGTACCAATACATGGTCATATTCTTCACTAACAACGACTCAGTATAGACCTGGGCTCAATTACAATTGTAAATGTGTAATTTGTAATGAATTGCAATTACAATGTAATTGTAAGTAACTGTAGGTGAACCTTGACACCTACTTACTTGTAATTATACCATATCAATTACAGTTCAATTACACATTTTCATCCAATCATTATTCTTGTATTTTCAATCACTTAACTACCCCAAAAAATAAGTTGCAGAATATGTTTGTACCTGTGATGATTGTTAAATGTGTGTAGTTGTTTATACTTTTTAGTATAATTGTATAATACAGAATCACAGGAAGAGACTGGACTCTTCCTGGAATACAGTAGATGCATCAGTAGTATCCAGCTCGTTAGATGACCTGGTGTGTTTAAATATAGGGGTCTCATTAATTACTTCCACTTTGAATCAACACTTTATATCTAAACTGTGTAAATCCAGCTCTCAAAGAGATGAGCGCATTTACATCTGGAAGAAATGACAACACCAGAGCCATCCAGTCAGAGTAATATCATCCAGCAGATATGCAGTTACACAGGAAATAGGGCCCAGTGCCAACATTGCAGGATATTTGAGGGTCTGTTACAGTAAGCGTGCCCGTGATAAAACATGCCGTCCATCATCAGTGGGGCACCATACTTGTGATGGCAGGTGTTCTCAATGTACTGGAGATGGGGGAGGCAAGAGAGGGAAGAGTGCGTCCTACTGTTTCAGAATCAGCACCTAACCCACCATGATCTTCAATATTACAGCACACTGGATTATTCTCAATTAGTTCAAACTGTGAAACGAATTAACTGCACTCTTGATGGTTTGAAAGAACGTGGTTTTGTGTTTAATTGAGTTGAGATGCCATCTGCAGCGCTGCAACTTGCTCATTTGACCTCCATCTGAAAAACGTAACCACTATGGGTTTTTTAACTCAGTTTTGGTCCCCCTCGCCCCCCTAGCTGCTGAGGTTTCGGGCCTAGGCCTCTCACGTAATTTCCTATCTCAAAACATCAGTGACAGTTCAGTGTTGTTTCTGTCGATATCTATGGGAAGCAGACCAGTTTACAGAAATGAAACTTGATACTGTTAAATAAATAAAGTCAGATCATAAAAAAGGACAGTACACAGATCCTGGATTGTCTTGCGGTTTTCTGTTCAATTCAAAGAAGGTTACTGAAAATGCACATACCTTTCACATC
Source organism: Acipenser oxyrinchus oxyrinchus (assembly GCA_030684275.1). NCBI lineage: Eukaryota > Metazoa > Chordata > Actinopteri > Acipenseriformes > Acipenseridae > Acipenser > Acipenser oxyrinchus. The sequence continues at coordinate 54,576 of JAGXEW010000186.1, forward strand.
TAAAACCTTTTTGGTCAACATAAATCCAATGAAAACTATGAAAGAAAGAACACACACAGATGGCAGCATGCGTCTGGGTGCAGAGCCTCTGGTCTTGTTGGATTCCTCCTTTCTGTTCCCTAGTTACCCACATTTTTACCTCTGAATAAGGAAGGCCAAGAGCTGCCTACCCTTCTGACTCCAAAGCCTGTATCCATCAGACATTAAAATCACCCCAGTATCATTTTATAAATTGACAAGGGGAGGCTTTTAAATTCCTGAAGTCTCAAAAGAGAGGTCACATCCTGTTATTTTCTTTTCAGTGGGGCTTCTTATCTTTTTCCATTTGCCGTTAAGGGTTAGAAAGGCCAGGGGTGTCTCAAAGCAAATGGGCCCTGGGCTAGAGGCGACTGCTGGGAGTTGTTTACATAGGTGTGTACGGGACGATTTTCAAACACCTCCTGTATCACACAACTGTGATTTAAGAGATGAGTCAGGCTATGGGTAAGCACCCAACAGTGTGTTTTCCATAAAGTAATGCACATGTGTCTTAACTTCCCATTCTCTAACACCACCTTCCTGAAACATAGCGGGTTTCATTTGTTTTGTTTTTAACCAACTGCTGTTGGAAACAGAGCAGCCTGGGGAATATGCCTGACCACAGTGAGAAGTGAAGCTTAAACTGACGGTCAAATAAGTTCACCACAGCAGAACCGGGATAAAAATGACTTCGCTCGGTTATTTTGGTGAATGAAAACAAACACACAAGTCTGCTGTTTTGGCCCGGCCTGCGTCTATGGAAACTGAAACACTGATGCAGACAATTTCAGCCGGAAATATGTTTTGACAGCCTAAAGCAAAGGCTAATTGAGAGTATACACGGTTTGTATCATTAACATACCTAAGCAATCCCTGAAGCATAGTTTCTCACTCTGGGGCCTGAAAATCTCCTGGATAATTGGTATTTAAAAAAAAATTAAAAATGTTTAATGTTCTACCTAATGGTTTAAGGCAGTAACTGTTTAACCAATGTTTCTAATCAAAGCCCACCACAGGTCCCAAGAGACTTGCTGAAGGAGGTGAAGCACAGCTCAATGCTCTGGAAGCAATCTTCTGAAAATGTGACTAGAAAGTGCACACAGTTGTTTAAACAGAAGACAGATAGTCTCCAACAAGCCAGGTGTTTTTACAGCTCAAAGAAGAAAATCTTCTCAACCAGCATCACCTAATCAAAAATATAGACACTGCAGTAATTAGATATGAAACTCCATTTCTATTTTTTTTTCTCTCAGTGTTTCTGACCAGGGCGCTTTGTTTGACACAGCAAAATCCCATATCTTTCCTCGAAGCTGCAAAATCCACTTAATTCAGATCTGAAACGTTGTTTGTGTGAGCTCCAAAATTAGCATCAAAAAAACAAAAGGAAGTGGCTTTGAAAGTTCACAGAGGCAAGACGCTGCAACAACGGAAGGTCAGGAGGCAGCATCAAGTAATCAGCACGTCCTACTTCCAGTATGTGTTGAAGCACAAACATGTTTTCTAATGTTTACTGAAGGTTATTCATCTTTTTTATAATGGAATCAGGCAGACACAGGGAAGGAAACAAGACTCCCATTGTATAACAGTTTGATCCATTCCTGGTTTTACTATAAATTTAATAAGACCCACCTGAGCTTGTTACCTATACACTGGGGCTAATCAGGCTTCTACTAAAACCTGGAATGAGTAAACTGCTATGCAGAAGGAGTCTTATTTCCACCCCTGCAGATACAGATACTGTTACTGTCAAGCAGACGAAGAGATTTGTACGGCGTCCAGTGCACTTTGTTTAGGGCTGACTGTGTTTACATGATAAACAAAGCTCCCGGGCAATTTGCAAGCATGACAGGTGAATCCTGGTATATGAAACAAGTGCACACAGTACTACCCCCTTAATAAAGAATTGTTGAAAAACCTCTTCCTCATAAACCTATAGCCGTTGCTCATTGTTCCACAGTGTGACATTGCTGTGCCCTGCTAGCCAGCACTCTGGAATGGACTGTTACACTTTAGGAATTTCACTTCATTAGATTTGAGACATTCCCATCAAGCTTAATTAACCTGCTGACAAGGGCACCTACCCCCATGCTGGTCACACATTAACACAGGGTCAGGGTACCCCTACCTCAATGAATGAGCTTGACTGCTTCACAGGAGTAACCCACCTGTCACTACTCAGAGATCATTCAGTATTGCAGCCTAGGATGACTTTCACTAAACAGAAATTTAAAAATAAGCCTTCTCACTGCACTTGACTGAACATGAAAAATTACCACATCCCACCACAAAACAGGCTGTAACCAAATGGACCTAATCACTGAAAATCAAAGCTTGCCTGTATACATGAGAGTTTGTTCAGAAGTGTGAAAGGTTTTGCCCATTCACTGTGCATAAGCAGTGTTCAGCCTCACATTCAGCTTTGTTCAACTACCTTATAGACTGCTTGCACTCTACTTCCTATGTTGTCATAACCATTTAACAGTGTGTTATTACACTGTGCCTCTTAATACTTTCCCACCTCCTGGTACAATAGATACAGACATTAGGCTCTGTCTTAATTCCAGTAAACACCAACAAAAGATCAGAATAGCTTATTCAACAAATCATTATATATAATTACCTACCCAGAGCCTCCCTCCCACCCCCTTACATTAAAATGATCTCATCTCCAGTTTTACAATAATAAATGTGACTTGCTATTCCTGTTTCACATCAATATGTTGCCAATATTGTTTTCTCACTGTTAAAAGGACAGCCTTAGCTTTAGCGCTATTGTCTTAGTTATGTCTTAATTGGCACAGGAAAGTGGATTCTACCAGCGTCATGCAAATGACAAACTAATTCACTGTTGTTGCTTTCACATACTGTGTATTACAAATAAAATATTTCTGCAGCAGTGTATTTTAAGACCGGTTAGAATCTTATTGAGTAATTTCACAACCGACACAACCCCACCTCTTCCTCCTTTAGTTACACATTGTACCATTGCAGAAACGTGCGACAAAGCCACGAAGAGGAAAAGACTTCTCATGGGAAAACAATAGCTGAAGCAAGTAACCGGCAAAATTAACTAAATAAGAAAACAGTATGGGAAATAAATAAATAAATAAAACACAAAACTGCTTCACACCTTGAGAAACGTAGTTCGGTGCTTACATCTCAGTGGACTAATCTGAAAAACATAAACAAATATTCCTACTTGCTTTTTGTAAGCATATATGCATGTAAGGCATAGAATTTTGGCTTTAAAACCAATGCCATCTAGACATACTTTTTTCTACTCTCAGAAACAAAGACACCACAAAAGCCACTGAGCTACAACAGGTGGTTCCAACAGCACTGCCAACCAAATTTCCGTTCAGTAGTTTAAAGAAAGACAAAACATGGAAAAGCCACAAAAAAACACGAAAACCAATGATAGGAGTTTGTTGTTTGTCTTTGGGTATCCCTTTCAGCTAAGCTCAAAATAAAGGGAACAAAATATGAAATCATACACATACATGCACGATTTTATCTTTGCTTTTTTTTAATTAGATTTTTAAAATTCCATGCATTGGCTGAAGAAAAAAAGTGGGCCAACCCTGTTCTGCTTTTGACATATTCAAACTCTTGTGATTGAAACCACAAGCTGAACAAAACCAAAATACACAGCATTCTCTTACCACTGGACTATTCATTGTATTTCTCGGGAGGGAAAAGAAAAATGCTTGCCCGTTGTTGGAAAAGCTTCTCTCATCTATAGTATTTATTTCGCTTCACTTTCTAGTTGCAAGAGTTTGAGAGGAGAACATGGACAATAGTGGCTTTGTGGCCAGGCTACACATCATGCCAGACAGAATGAAGATCTGGACGCTAGCCAAGGTGGTTCATTTCATTCAGGATCCACTTAGAGATGCAAAACGCAAACTTGGGCTATTTCACCCTCTACTTTACTTCATTACTAAGACTGTAACCACCATTAAGAGTAAACAGATACCACTGCATTAGTGCGGACTTGGAGAGCCAGTATTTGCTGTTGGTACAGATTTAACTCAGAGTGCAGGTTGAGACAAAGGAGAGAATTTGCTTTATAACTGAGTGAGCACAATTATACAAGCTGCTGGTACCCAGGATCACATTGGAATTGAGATGTATCTCAATGGGAGCTCATTCTAGATAGAAATAGAAATTGATAAATTATTTTAATGGAACCCGTCTTATACAACATTGACCATTTGATTATGTATTTTTCAGAATGCTATCCCAAAGCAATCTAATTAGAGATCATTGCCATATGTGCTCTTAAATGAGAATTATTGGATGCATTAGACAAGAAAGAATGCCCATTCAAAAAAGAGAGAGGAGGGAAGTGGGGGCTGAGCATTCTGGGAAGCCACACAACGATTAGTCACACAGCATTAATCTGCTTCCTTACAATAGCTGCAGAGTTTTAACCGAACCCCAGCTGTCGCCCGTGAAAGAAAAGAGAAAACAAGATTTAGAGCATCAAGCGTCCAGGAGACTTCTGCTAGAGAAAAGTGTCCTGCATTCATTAGTGACTTCAAGAGAGAGAGGGGGGGGAAAGATGCAGGCCTTTGTCTGCTAAATTGCTCATGTGCCTAATGAATTTGCAAGAGGATTTTTTGTTTTGTTTGTTTTTTGCAGATGCCTGGGCAGAGGTAGAGCACCAATAAGAGAACTAAAATAGAAGATACCACAAAAAGCGCAGATGCTCAATGTTGCCAGGGAAAGTTACCATTCAAACTCTGGCATGAACATCTCCAAAGCTCAGATGGCTACAGTGCGTCTTCATCTGTATAGAAAAAGATACTCTGAAATTAGGAAAGAAAGTTCAAAGAAAAAAAGACTGGCTCCTGTAACTGTATTATTTTGCTTTTTCAGGGTTTGTGGAAAAGATATACTGGAAGTATGCCATTAAACTTTTGAGTAGAAAGTAGAACCTGTGCACACCACCTCACTGGAGCAGAAACGTGGTTTATCATTGCTAACTTGACTTCTGGAATTGTGGTTCTGACTTTGTAAACTTACTTGCATTCCCCAGTTCCACCTGGGCCACTGTCACACCTCCCACCATTCAAACATGATTCAGCAGGCAGGAGTGTGCATCTTGAACCTGTTAAGATAAATACCAGAGTTATGTTTGATTTAAATCATTCCCAATCACTATGAAGACCTATGAGGGCTGCGGTGAGCCAGAGCCTAACCTGGCTGACATAGGGTGCAAGGCGAGACCACACCTTGGACGGACTCCAGTCCATCGCAGGGAAATTAAGGGACAATTTAGAGAGGCCAATCCACCTAGCCAGCATGTCTTTGGACTGTGGGAGGAAACCGGAGTACCCAGAGAAAACCCACACAAACACGGGGAGAACATGTAAACTCCACACAGACAGACCCCCGAGGCCGGAATCAAACCCAGGACCCTGGAGCTGTGAGGCAGCAGCGCTACCCACCACACCACCCACTAATCAAAACATGCTAAACTTTATTGTAAAGTGCTCTAGTGGTAAAAATAGGTAATGACAAGTAGCTGTACGCTTGTTAGTTCGCTGTATATGCCACTGGTGGACAGACACCCTTAAGATTAAAAAAATGCTACATACAGTACTCCATGTTTAGTTTGGCAGCTAAAGCGTGTCATGCAGTCCCTTTGTGTGTGTGTTTTCTTTCTTTATGTACTTCTATTTCATATCAATTCCTCTGTAAAGTGGCCTTATGATGCTTAAAAACAGTGGAGTTGTGTGTAATTTTCTGGCGTGCGAGTTCGTGGGAAAAAACAACAGCTGCAGAGCAGGGGCTTCTCAAGAGTTTAAACAAAAGGAGAAATCGGAGTCGTCCTTTGTGGTATAGGGAAAAAAAAGCACTCATGTTGCATTGTTTACTGCAGGGCAGGATTAACACCGTACCCCCGGGTTTCCTCAACCCGCTAGACAGAGCACGCGCACAGACTTTCAGTCGCTGCGACAATCTTGCGGTCTTCAAAAAAAAACCAGAGTACGTTGATGTACTTTGAGCTCTGTCACCGCGCTTTGTTGTGAACACATTTCTAACTTTTACAGCGGCATCTGTATGCCGATCTAACTTCACTTTCAAAATGCGCTACTTATTCATTGGTTTGCTGAAGTTGCTTATTTCAGAATTCAACCTAAAAATATAAAACACAAATATCAAAAAGTAGTCGACTTCCCCTGAAGAGTTTCACTTTACGCCAGCTTCTTACCGTAACTTTGATAAAGTGATACAGTAAGTAGCTACTGTGAGATAAACACCAAATGACACTAGCGGCGAATTGCTTTTTCGTTCTGAAGCAGTGCGATACTAGAATTTGTAAGGGGCATCTGACACACTCTTAGTTGAATCACATAAGGTCATTTGAGTCATAAATGCATCTTGTAAGAATAAAAACGTAGGCTACCTGAACTGATGCAAATATCGCACAATCATAGGTTAAGCGCAGTAGGAAAACCTGTTTCACACATTTTGGTTCTCACTCCTACATATTGTGTCGCAAAAGCACAACAAAAGTCCTCCAAATTTTGCTTACATACAAGCACGATAGAGAATGAAAAGTGTTAGACGTCAAGTGATATAGTTTATACCCCTTTTCTAAACAGCACTTAGGCTGCATTTATACACACCACAGTTTACTGGAGATAATTCAAGACAAATCAAGTCATGGTCCAATATTTTCGAATTTACATTTCACAATAATATATCAAAATACTAACAAACAAAATCGTTGTTTCAAGTATACGCTAAAGCTGAAGCGTAAGGAACCGCATTAGAATACGATCTGCTCTGCCAGAACAGAAGCAACAAGTGTCTTCTTTGCGCAGGACAAGCGGATTCTCAGGATCCCAAAACGAAACGACCAGTCCATATTCTGTTTTTTTAAGTCAATTACAAAAGATAATAACATTTGGGTACTTTAAAAAACACTGTTTCTTGTTAGGCAAATACACTTTTGCACACAATAAAATAAAAGTAACCCCCAAAAAAGTCGTGCACTACAGAAATTCGTTTAATTCAATTCCTGGTGTCTTGTATCAGCCCCTTCAACGAGAAAGTGGACACTTGCACTAACTCTTCTGTATTATAGCTCTTGCAACTTACCTCGTGTTAAAGCAACCAGTGATATCAAAAATATTAGTTTCACAAAGAAGTGATGCATTCCTTCTCTTCTGCTTTAAATATTCTTAATAATTCCACGTAGGGTTAGCATAGATCCAAACGTTTTTTTTTATTCTTTCTTCCAAGTGTTTAAAACATATATAATATCCTTAATAAATAAATCCCAGTAACGATTACTCCTTTGAATTGATCCTACTGGTGCGCGTGTGGTGCTCTCTCATCAGCTTCTCACGTCTAAATGATTCAACATGTCAAGCACAGCAATCTCCACCCGGCACTCAGGGGCGTTATCCTTCCGCGCAGGTACTTCTGAAACAAATCTTTTTTCTCCTAAAGCCGTATCTCAAATATCATTGGGAAAATCACGCCTATCTGTTCAAAGTAGCTTTGCACAACAAAACAACTTGCAATTAGAACTACTTTAATGGACGGTTGCGTTTTCTGGACAATTTTAAAACAGGAACTATGATTTTTTTCCCAGACAGAGCACTACTACTATAACAGGACTTAATAAAGTTTTGTGTGTGTGAGGCGGAGCGGTATGTCTAATTTGCAAATCAATGATGGATGGCTTGGGGTAGCAGCTTGGTGGCACAGGGGCGCTGCTTCTGTCTTTTGTTAATTATGGTAAGGAGAGTTCAAATCCCGAGAGTTATCTGCGGACTTTGAGGGTAACAAAGGGATGAATACAGCAATCTAAAGCGCTTTCATTTTAGACCAACTTCAGTGTTTTAACGTGGCCGTGTACTGAAAGAAATGCCGGGTCGCCATAGAGAAGTATAAAAGTTTGTCACCGAATCTTGCTGCATCTTACTGAAATAATTGTTTGTATAAGAACCCAGTACTTTGCGATTATCATTTAGGTCAAACGCGGTAGTGGCATTGATTTGTGGTGCTAAGACCTAGTAACACCTAATGAGTGATTCTTATCATGCACAGGTCTACATAAAAGATGTGGTTTAAAATAATAATAATTTAAAAAAAATGGTAGGGTCGACATTTACATAATTGGTTATACGTGAGTTAACCTGTAAACAAAGGAATTGGGCATTTGGGACTGCCTCTGTAGCCTCATGTTTAATGTTATTATTTTTATAAATACATCCTGATACTGCCCAGTATTGCTCATTGGAAGATACCTTGTTTTGTTTTGTGTCACCGACCAACCACAAACAGTGTCTTTCTGGGAATGTAAACCTTGCACACAGACAAAAAAACTGCTTCTGAAACAAAAACAGTGAGGCGCCTTGTTTTATGTCATTCTGCAAACTGTTTACTAAGAAATCTGGCAGTGCAACTTGACCTATAAGGTATGCACACTGTAATAAGGACTAAATAATTGCGTCATCCATGGGAAAGAAAGTTCCATGTGTATCAGATTTTATGTAGGCCCATATTTAAGTCGTTTCTTCGTACTTTGCATCAATTTTTAATGTGAGCACCATCTTTAAACAATATCATCTTTTAAAATGTATCACGTCTCATAATTCTAAACAACACAGCGAAGGCTTCAAAACTGTTTAAAGATGATGCGCATATTATAAAACCTATGCAAAGCAAGAAAAATTGTATTGAAATCAACCAAATTGCACAAGTAGGCCAACATAGGATACCCATACTTGCCAAGTCTCCTGAGTTCGTCGGGAGACTCCCGATATAGAGACGTGATCTCCTGTCTCTCGGTGAGACTCAAGAAAGTCCCGATATGTTAGATTGCCCATTTTAACGAGTTATTACTTTAAGTAAATGTTCTGTAACTCTTTAATTTTTGGCCCTCTCTTTCCCATCTTATAGACCGTGGTCCGTTCATTTTATTGACACATCTTTTGTAAGCCCTTTTATTACAAAACAACCCATTCGTTAAATGAGATAAATGAGCTGATAGATAGTCTACCGATTAATACTGAAGATGAAGGCTTATCACGTTCCACTAATCCCAGTCTTTCTCTGGCACGGCGTTAACATCGTCAGCTACCATGACAGTGAGTGCTGATAACAATCGCAAACTGCTTCCCCAGCACTGGAATCAGTGTTAAACAGCAGATAAAATACCTGCTGACATGTTCTGTTTTAGGTAAATAAGTAGTAGATGATTAACATCTGCTTGTGCTTCCTTGTTGATAGCGGAACATTTGCTTAATAGTTGACAACAATAAAAACGGGAGCTATGAAACAAGGATGCCTTCAGGGGCGTGGAAATCCTTTTAGTATACATCCAGTCCTGGTTTTGTTTTTTCAAACTACCCTCTTGTGTTATAAATGACCCATATCTTTTCCATTTTCAAGTTTACCAGCATTAAAATAGTTCTATCAAATGCTTTAAAATCAATTTTCTTACCTCCTATTAGGTTTATTAATGCTATAACTCGTGTCCCTTTTGTTGTGCTGAGAATCAGGTGGTTTTTGTAATTGCATCTGGCTTACTGGAATGAGTTTGACCTACAGCACAGGAAGTGATTAGGTACCAGGAAGCAGCAGCAACATTCCATCTACAGCGTTGTCTTTGCAATATCTGCTTATTACCCTTATAAACTCTTCCCGTAGTGAAATCATAGCCATGTGTAATAAAGGCTAATTAAAACATTGTAAAGAACAGCGAAGTATGGTAAAAAATATTGATAAACCTGGCAAACCGGGGTGAACTATGGTAAATGCATAGTATAACCATGGGAAAACTGCACCTACACCATGCAGAAATACTGTGGTCAACTTTTATAAGGGTACAAATTGAAGTTTAAAATAAAAGCAAAGGGTGAAATAGAAAAAAGAGGCAGTGATGAAACTGCTAGTGCTTGTTCTGAGAAGTACAGTACAGTACTTCAAAGGATACAGGTCTAAAGATGGGAATTCTGGCAACAGATGGAAGCTGTTTCACCTTAAAAAGAACAACCATAGGGTATATTTGCATAAGGTGTATTTTTTGCAAGTCAGTTATGCTCATTTTAGGGTCCTACTTTCCTGTTTTTAAAGTGAGCCATCTTTAACAGGTTTAGCAAGTATGCTTTTTTATAACTGTTACTCCATTTCTACAGTAAATGACCATACACAAAAAAGGTTTACACATTTATGGCTGGTTTCACAGACTCTGAGTAACACTAATTCTGGATTACCTTACCTAAGGTTATATTAGGTAGTCCTGGATTAGTGCTGGTCGGAGTCTGTGAAACCAGCCATTAATATATAAAACATAGACTTACAGCCTTATTTCTTACAATGTATTTATTCAGACGAAAGGTACTCGTTCATGTAATAGGTGTTACATACCATTTGAAACACGTTTGACAATATAAGTCTCTATACTGTGTGAAACAGGCACTGGATATTAAAATGCCCCATAGTATTTCAACCAACCTTAAAATACAGTAATACATTTAACATGTGGTGTGTGGAAATGTATTTGGTAGTAAAAATTAAATGACAAGATTACATGCTTTCACCTGTTTCTGTATCTTCAGGCAAAACAGTTGACGGCTGAAGGAAAACCCAGATATCAGACACTGGGAGTGTGGGAACATTCTGCAAAGGATAATTGCTGACCCTGGGGCCAGCAAAAGTGTAGTCATGCTGCACTGCTGTGGTTAAAGGTGCTTACTGCCATGTGTGGGGCTGGGTAAACTATGTATGCATTACTGGTAGGTACTAATGAAAGTCTCCTTAAAGGGTCAGCTGTCCTAAACAATACATTTACAGGTAGGCTAGTTTCTGTCCAAGTCCGTAAGTCACCCAGTTACAGCAAAATAAAAAAAAGTATAATCACAGACATTTACAAACTATTAAGAAAATAAAACCGTGTCAACTTGTCTGTTCAAGTCACAAAACTAGAAATAAAAGATGTAACCCATTTAATTTGAGACCTTTCAAGTACTGATGGGATCAGAATACAGATAGCGGTTTGTTAACTTGGAAGACTAGGTCTGTAATCTTTGTATAAAATGTTGTATTGACAAGCTCTGTACATTACCTCAAACAGAGTGCATTCTAGCTTGCTGTTTTGTGCATGATATAGTCACTTTAAAAAAATAAACAAACATGGCTCTGGAGTCACTGTTGTGAAAGTTTAATTTAGGAGTGGAAGTTTAATTTAGCTCATTTTGTATCAAGCATGCACAGTGTAATGGTAGAATGAGCCTTCAGCTTTGGTGTGTAGTTTCTTCATAGTGACGGTAAATGCAGGTGCTTGGAGTGTAAAACAACCAAGTTTACCTGCCTTTTATTTAAACCTGATGGGTGTGGAAAGCTTTCTAACGTCTCAGAACACGTCGATTCTGGCAGATCTCCAAAGTTGATACCTTTCACCTGTAATGGTGCTGCTGGAAGATTTGTTTCCCCAGACTCACAAATCTTTTTATTGTTGAGGCAAGTTAATATCTGAACATTAAACTGTTAAATTGCACCGAAACTTGGCGGTTTTCAAAGTATATTGCCTAGGGGAAACTGTTGTTCTATGTGTATACATTTAAAAGCTCAAGACGTCATCATACACACAGCTGACGTGAGTAACGCACATGAGTGCTGCTTTAAGCATTGCAGAAGAGCAGGAGACAGACAATATGGTACACAAATCACACTATAGAGAATGATTGTGATATTTAAAGACAATAATTCCTTCATTTCTAACACAGCAATTTAATTTTTTTTATTTCAGGTGTATTTATTTAACAAGGAATTGAGACCAATGATCTCATTTACTTAATCTTCTGGCAAGCCATTAGAATAAACATTTACTGTCCCAGCAACCCTCCGAATACTATAATAGCCACAGAGGCCAGTATATAGGTGTTATTGAATGATAACATGATTTTGGCACATTTGCTTATGCAGTGACGTGTTTGGGTCCACAAATATGTGGAAGGTTGGTCGAATGCACCACAGAACTTGGAAGTATAGCTGCACAGTATGTTTAGATTGATCCCAGTCCTGGTACAGGGTAGAAAAACACACATTAGTCCTGCACCCAGTCCTGGGTTTCAGAACTACCCTCAATTAAGTATATTATTTACATGATCAGGAGGCGGGAGCTTGTGCAATCAGACTCCTGTTTAATTTGTTCCTACCCTGTAACTGCAAAAACAACTCCTAACAGGCTCCTGGTCAATTCAATAATATACCTAAACACGAGTAGTTCGGAAATCCAGGACTGGGTGCAGGAATAGTGTTTGTTTCTAACCTTGTTTAGTATCGTGGTTGGATTAAAAGATCTCTTGTGGGGGTTAGACTAGGGATTGTTCACCTCATTGAGCTTCAGAGGAGACTAGACAGACTGGGCCCTGTCTCTTACATTTGAAATAGTGTCTATACCATTTATGATTTTATAGACTTCAATCAAGCCCCCTTGTTCCATTGTTTTTTTATAGGCTGAAGAGATTTAATTCTGTTAACCTGTCTTCATATGTCATGTAATGAAGTCCTGGGGTCTGCTAGGGCATCTTAGCATACCCTCTCTAGACTTGCATCCCACACTTTTTGCAATATAGCATTCTATGTATCTTTTCATTTTACTGGCTCACCAAATTGGGCTTGTCAAGAGAAAACAGCATTAAAATAATAAGATACTCTTTAAGTAGGAACATGTTTATCATTCAATTATATCTTTAATGTGTTTAATATAAAGTGCCCCTTGTATTCACATTTTCACATGGGCAGTTTTGGTTCATTATAACAAATAGGCTTATTTTCTTTAAACTGCAGGTACTTTGAATACCTTTATTTTGTACCCACTTTAATTCTTGAAACATGGTTATCACTTTGCCTCACAGTATCTAAAATTATGAAAGTAGCTGCTTCCACGTTTAAGCACAGCATTTCTGTACTCTCCTGTTTACTGCTTCCACATGTGTTACCATGGGTACAGTGTGATTACACCTGGTTATGTGGTTTTATTTGCTTATTCCGTATGCATATTTGAATCACGCTACCTACATTTTTTTATTTTAGTTTTTGAACATTTCTAACAGCAATTAATTGGTGCTGTTGACTAATTGGGACAATGTATTATCATGACATCTACCAGTAAGACTAATACTGAACACACCCTGAACACAGTGCATTATAAAACGGATTTGGAAACGCTTATTGAATGTCACCTTTGAGCTGGGAAATAACACAGGCGCTGTATTATTTTTACTGAATCCCCCCCTGTGTGTTTGAAGTTATGAATGTGTTTCTGTAAAACAGTGTCCAATCCAGACGAGTTGCTGACAAGTTTGACCAAACATGTCTCAAACTGATATTGTACTGAGCTTGCTGCACAGCCCAATTATTTCAGAGTTTAACAATAAAACTTGTTTTGATTAATAATAACAACCCATTTTTAGGATCCTCGTTCCATAAATGGGGATCATTATACGCTGATCATCTCCAACTGCCCTTCCATCTGTCCGTCTGTCTGTCACACTGTCTAAATTAGCCGATAATAGTGATTACTGTGATTTACAGCTGATTAAACATAGTAAAGGCTTGATACCTCAGTAAAGGGTTTGGTTGTGCAATGGGTACAGTATTTGGCTCAGTAGCTTAAAATATTGAATGGAACAAAACCTGTATCATCTCTATATACCAAACTGAGCGTTATCTGTGGCGGTGTGATGCCATTAGAATTACAGCATGTTATTTTTAAACAGGAAGCAAAACCTTTAGGGAAGTTAGAGATTCTGCAACCTGTCTCCCCAGGCTTATTCATGTCTCCATTCCAGCAACGGGACCGGTGGATTTCTCTTTGAACACTCGCAGGCAGAATTCTTTAGATTTGAAAAGCATGCACTTTAAAGGATTCAAAATGCATGCCCGAAAGTGAAATGGATGTACTAATTAATTTTTAATGAACGTAAAGCTAATGAATGCAAAATACATTTAAAATCCAGAAAAACGGAAAAAATAATGCATTAAGAATACTAAAACAGGATAGTTTAGTTTGATTGATTCTAATGTCATGTCATCTATTTTCTGTTTCATTGCAGGTACCAGGGAGTAAGGCAGGATCCAGATTCCAGGAGAATCCAGGAAAATCCGACCCATTAATAGGTTTGTGAAACAGATCTATTTTCCTGCAGTTGCACTGTTCATTTTAAAGAGAATTACAATGCCAATGTCCAACTAGCACTATCCTGTTCACACACACACACACACACACACACACACATATTTTACTAAGTTAAAAATAAGTTTAAAAAACACCATTGGGGCTACAGAAACTGCTTGCAGATGACATAACCTCTTACTGCTGCATGAAATAGCAACAAGGTTTCGATGAGGAAGAAAGCTTCCTTGCCTGCAGCCAAAATTGTGCAAAATTACCTCTCTTATAAGACACAGCCTGCACATCAAAACTCTGGGAAAATAGGAAGTTAGGATTAGATTTCATTGTGCCATTTTTCAGAAGGTGCTATTGACATGCACGATCAGTTGAAGCCATATCTGTGCTAGAGTAGAAGTATGCCATTGAGTAGTAACCAAACATTCCTTTGAGGTCTGCAGAGTGGTTCCCATAACTATAGTGCAGTTTATATTTGTATCTGTGTTTATTACACTATTCAACACTTAAAAAATCTAACCAAAAACATTTCAACAGCCTGAGAATGTCATGGTTTTGTCTTCGTGTGTTGCTCTGTGGAGACTCAATTTAGTCCATCCACCCCCCATCCCGACCCCCACACTCCCCCTCCTGCACCCAGCCTGAGAAATGACCTGCTGGCTGATCGTGTTTCCCACCCAGTTCTGACCTCTGGGCCTCGTAGGAAAACAGTGACTGGGTCGCAGCCAACAATAATAGCCAATTCCTTTAACTCCCTTCCTTCCCTTCCAGAGCCACAGAAAATACACACTCACAAACACACTCACATTGTCAAGTTAGCTCAACCCTTGTATCAGTGGAGGCAAACGTGGAAATCAGGAGTCACAAGAGAAATGAAAACACTTAAATTGATCTAAAGAGAGGTGGATCTAAATGCTATTAAATATTATATAGATAGTAGAATACCATTAGACCCCTGTGTCTTAATTCAAACCCCCAACACCCTTATCAGTATATACTTCTTAGCCATAGGATAAAGTGGCTGATAGTCTTGCTGAACTATTTTTCTTATGGGGTGTCTTTCTTAACACTTAACAATGGAAGGGTGCATTTATGGTCTATTGTATAATGGAGTACAGCTTTAAATATCTTATATGAATAGGGCTCGTAATTTAAAATAATAGCTGTGCTGTATATTCATAGAAATTGTAAGAGAATGTGAAGAGGAAAAATGTATCAATATCTTATAAATTCTATGTACGGTCCCATGAAATACTGGTAGAATGCATCACTTGTTTTGGCTGTCAAGATGGTGCCAATGGTTCACCACTAACTTTTAAATCATCATACAAAGACATGATCAAACCAGAATTTTACACAGAAATGTACCGGTGATATTTAGAAACTTTCCGTGGGTCCCACAACCAGCTGTTCACCCTTATAATCCCCCATAAACCACATTTTCACACCTTCTTCTCTTGAGTAAGTAATGAAGTTCTCAAGAACAGTGCTGTGAAAAGCATGATTCTGAATGAGAGACATTAAAAGGAAATAGGATTTTGCTATTGCTGTTTATTTGTACTCGCAGTAGTGTTGGCTGGTTTCCAGTTCAACCATCGCTGGAGGCTCCCTCCCATCACAGCTAGAGTGAGCTGGGCTCAGGAGTTCCTCAATCCAGTCCGGCACGTCTTGACTGGAAAGGAGCCAAACCTTGACTCCTCGAATGTGACCTGCCCCAACCTGAAGTCAGGGATTCGAGATTTTAAAAGCCTTTTAAAAATTGACCGGATGCTTTCGTTTCTTTTTCTTGCAACAATTTCATCCTCACAGTAAGACCATGTAATGTTCACAGAACCCCATAGCAAATATTTTATCATGTTTTATGTTTTGGTTTAAAAAAAGGATTAACTAGGATAAACCTAATCTGAATACATTATTCAAAACATTATTCACGAGAAAAAAATAGCTAAAATACAGAAGAACTGGAAAACAACATTAAAGATTGCAGTGAAACAAATGTAATTAAAACATAAACAAAATATAATTTTTAAACATATTCAATAAGGAGAATAAATAGTTATGGCAAACTAGTGCAGGACCTCACAAAAAGGTCAATTACTTGCTAAACTACTGTTGCTATATACTCCTCAAACCGACACTCACAGTTAAATACTTTATTATGGTTGTAGAAGTTAATAGGATGCAACCCACTATAACTATTGGGTTTGTGCAAATGTAATAAAGCAACTTGGCAATAATATAGAACTATTATATGGGAGAATGAGGTGTAACTTTTAAAAGTTAAAGCCCCGCATATTTGAAGAGATAATGTATGAAATAAGCTTTTGATCCTGAGTTGCAACTGTAAATTGCTGTTGGGAGCTTATCGTCATTTGTTGCTTTGGGCACAAAACAATCCTCCCATTGTGTTCAATAGAGAGTTAGTGTCTCCCAGGTGTGAAAAGGCACATTAGTTACCAGCAAGCTGCTAATGGCAGCTAATATTTTATTTTAAAACAGCTCTAGCCAGTGGAGACCCCCTCAGGGTTTGAAGAATAGAGGGACGGGAGGGGCTGACAGGAAGAGAATGTGTATGTTTAGATGCAGACCGAATCTTCTTAGTGAAAAGAAGTGTCATCAAATCAGGCACCGACTACAACCTGATTTTGGTGTTATATTATATATGAAGCCAAGTACCTGATAACAACTTAACAGCTCCTTGCTGGTATCTCATACACCATTTGGGATAATGAATATATATTTGCAGGCTAATATAAACACTGCAGGTTAAATGTGTTGACCTTGACCTCTACATATTTGGCCTCCGTGTTGAGGTCATGTTATTTGTTAGGTTTCTGCATGATAAGAGGCAACTGACATTGAGATATGGGGCACGATCCACAAAGCTTTGACTCAGAAGTTTCTCAAGAATGTATCAAACTTTATTTCATTAATAAAAACAGACATTGAAAAGGCAGTTGTTTTTTTTTTTAAATAACTTTGTCATAAAAGTTTTGTGAATAAGGTCCAAAGTCTTCATAGTTCATATGACAATAAGCCATTTCCCTGCAACGTTGTTTGTTTTAGCATCCCACATATATTTTAAGCCCTTTTGCAATGGCTGCTCCTTGTTTTTAGTTTATGTTAACAGCTCTTATATGAGAGATCCCACTGGAGATGCTAGTTATGCAATGTCTATTTGAATTCTTATCACTCATTAAAAGTGTTACTGAAATTGCATGGGTGCTGCCTGGTATCCTTACCACCAGTAGAATAGAAATATGTTTTTAGAAGTTATAAAGCACATAAGTTTTACTATAATGATATTAATAGCGTTACCTACAGCAGCTATACTCAAGGGGCTTCCATCGGCTGTTTGATCATACAGCAACAGGGTCTGCTGTGGTCCATGTACTTACATGTGTCTAAGTACCTGTGTTCAAAACACCCTCCTGAAAACATTACAAAACTTTTTACAGTGTCCTTTGTTTATTTTGAAGCAAATGAGAAGAACATGGGTCTATAGCGTGAGAAAAATACTTGGAAGTTGGTTCACCTTTAATAGTAAATAGTAAAACTACTTGGGTATATTGGCAGAAATGAACTGATCGAATCGTATGTAAGCCCACTTGTCTGCTTTACATCCATTTCTTTTTATGTGAGCGTCGTTAAATAACTTCAGTTTTTAGTCTGTTGTTTAGCGTCATGAGGTGTAAAAAATATTAAAGATGATATTGTTTAAACGTGGTGCTAACATTAAAGAAATGAATGCAAAGATTAATAATTACCTTAAAATGAGCAAATTGGGCCTACATAGGATTTGATACGCATTGGAAAAATAAGAATGTGGCAATAGACACATTAATTTCTGCAAGTAGACCCTATGGTAGTTCCATTAAAGATGAAACAACTTCCATAGTGAGTATTTCACTTTGTAACGATTCATTTCATAACAGAGTAATAGGTAAGTAAAACCTACCAAAATGTAACCCAGGCCCTGACTTCTAAATTTAACTGAAAAATATATAAATATATAGCTTCTTAATACAGCCATTGATCCCAGACATGTTGCCCACTAAGGAGTGTTTAGTTGCAACATAGAAACAACATACAATAATAGAAAGTTAAACTAATATCAGTTTATCAATAATAATAATTTACAGAAAGGAATAGATTTGGCAGTCGCTTGTAGGGAAAATTCCCATCTCAGACTTATGTTGGTATAAATGGTATAAATTAGCAAAAAACTTCTCAGAACACTAATTAAACTGCACCTTCTTGTAGTCATTCATGTCTAGTTTTAAATACTGATGTGTTAATACTTTCAATAATATTTTCACTTGCTTCAAAATAAAGTCAATAGTATTGGGGCAGACAAAATCGTCTTGAACTCAGTGAAAGTAAAAGTAAAGTCTAAAAAAACAAAAGTTCAACAGTTCAGCATCTGTTAAAAGGTTCCTGTATTTGAGGTACCGGTACTTTGAAAGACTTGTGGTTGTCACATTTTTACATTAATGCTAATGTCATTCGCATTAATGTAAAAATGTGACACAAACTACCTCATACTTTTTGTAGCTGCTTTTTGTGGTTGTTTGTCTGTTGCAGTCTGATTGTGTTGTTTTGCCAGGGGTCTTTGTAACTGAAACCACAAAAGAAAATATATATATATATATATATATATATATATATATATATATATATATATATATATATATATATATATATATATATATATATATATATAAATGAATCAACTCAATATTGACAGCATTAAGCATAGGAGAGAAAATTCTCATAAAGGCATTTTCTGAAACTTATGGTTTTATCTCAATTGTTTTTATTAAGTGTGACCAGGATGACTGGTGGTGACGTCAGTCCAGGAAATGAATCCACAACACACAAGGCAACTGCGGGTGAAACTGAGACGCTACAGCACTCAGCTTTTAATAAACTGGAACTGGAATTATGAAATTGGAACTGGTTTTCTGTAATGCATCCAAGCCTTCAAAGTTATCTTAAACACGGTAACATTACGCAAGTAAAGAAATAACTACGGCCTGAGGGAATTCAGTACGATAAACTCTTCTCTTAACGCAAAAATCTATAATTGCTGTGCACATTTACAACTTACTGTATTCTTAACACAAAGTAAAGTCTGAAGGCTTGACAAGATGGAGGCCCACCAGACAAAACCAAAGAACTGAATACACAGTTTCAGGACTATATCTGCATAATTCCTGATGGTTTATGTACCATTCAAGCAGAAAGTGAGAAGGTAAATCCTAGGGAGGATGACATTCCAAAACCTTTTTTCTTTTGTATGTGTTCATATTAGTATGGAGTCTAATAATGACGCAATATGTTGTAAGTTTATGTTACACATTAAAAACTATATTTATTTGCATATGCTTCGGTAGGGGTAGGTTGTTGGCAAATGGGAAAATATATGATGTATGTTTTCTCATGATCTAACTAAGACTGTCATTACGGCAGGTGTTCAGAAACGATACAGATGTTGTTCAGTACAGACCAAAGCCCTCTTCTATGGGGGCAGCAAGTGGGGTTTACTGCAGTTTACCGTTGTAACAACCTAGTAAAGTATAGTACAGTAATAATCTAAGTGTGCATAAATTCAACTGGCAAATTGAGGAGGTGAGACCGGAGATTAAGTCTTTTAATCCACAACCGTCAACCTTATTTTGCCAGTACATAACATACTATTCAATTGTAGTTTGTTCGATTGCCATTTAGTTTAACTAAAGTTCCCTTTCAAGTATGAAATGTAACTATTACCGAATAGGTATTTACCTCCTAAAGACCCGGAAACCTGAATAAGATATATCAAAGCTGCTCGCCTAGCCTGTGACGCAGTCATGGCACGCCCCCGAGGACATAAAGGGACTGCGCACACAGATCTCAGTGCCATTTATACTTTTAAGACTGACCTGACAGGAAAGCCTGGTGTCAGATAAGTACTTGTTGCTTATGACTTTATGTGATATTACATTAACGCTGTAATAGTTGATCTATTTACGCGTATACTGTGCACTACAGTCTGTTTTTTGTTACGTCCCGCAGCAGCCTTGTGCCCCGAGTGAAACCAGCAGCTTGAGTTGCTCCTTCCCAGGGATCAAGCAACATAAGTCGGCTGACTTTGTGCTCTCCCCTCAGGCTGCATAGCTCCGCTGGAGTTAAATTAAATTCTCGCTTTTAATTACGAGACGTTAATTGTTGAATTACTGTTTTCAGTGGATAAGCAATTTTCTCTTGTTGTATTTTCTGTGATTTTTGTACAGAAATATGAGCACAGCTGCTGGGCTAATCAGCTGTGCTGGACCAAGATACGCACTTCAGTTGAGATTGCTTGCAGTCTCATCCACAGTATTTTTCTGCCGTTTTGTTGACTGCTTTTGCATCACCATTTTGAAGGCTGTTAGTACTTTTAACAAGCAGGCTTCCCTTAGTCTCGTGTTGGTACTGACTGAGTGGTTTTGCCAATGGTTTGTACAGGTGGACATCCCTGTACATTGCTTCCCGCGTAAATGCAAACTGGTAGACCCGTTCTTGTAACGACCGGTGCTAAAGTCACCGCGACGGGTACCAAACCGACCTGGTACCATCCTGGTTCCGACTCTGTACTGTACTGTACCGAACCAGTGCTACAGTCACTGAACCGGTACTGAACCGACCAGGTGCCGACCCGGACGCTACCGGTCTGTAAGCAGATTGAGTCAGCACCTGTACATTTGTATAAACTGTACACTGCATAGCAGTAATGGTGTAGTAAAGTAAATTTCAATTAACTTATTCTAATGGTCGCATTCCAGGAGCTCTTGCAATTCAGATGGACTCCCTGTTAAATACATAACTGCATTCCTCTATCTCTCCTTAGACCATGTACTTGCACAAGGGAGCAGATTGCCAGGTTTTCCCACAAAGCTCTGCCAAACCAGACCCCAAAGGACTGCCCTTTGCAGCGGCTGGAGGGCAGCTCATTCCCAGTGCTTCTTGCTCATGCTGGAAACACGTCTGCTCAGTGTTCGGTGTTCATATTTGGCCCATGAGGGAAATCGCTCAGTGCCACAAGCTTGGGAACATTTTTGTAGTTCCACTTATCAAGCATCCCAAACCAGATCTAACGCATTTCATCAGGCTTTTACAGCTGAAGGCCGCTGTTTTGCTTCATTATTTCATGTAATGTCGTGCCTTTAAATTTGCCGTTAGATAATGTGCCATATGTAATGTCTTTGAGGTTATCACCTAATCTTTGTCTTATCTTTGTGAAATGGATCACTTTGGTCCGTTTTGTTTTGTGTGTTTTGATTTCACAGTTAGGGTTGCCACCTTTGAGATACGAAAATACCGGACGCCCCATCCCCTCATATTGTCTACTTCTTCATTTGTCTCTGCCATTGTGACTAACGTTACTGTGTGCTACTTAATAGTTTCGCTCTTAACGTTACAGTATGCTACTTAATAGTTTCGCTCTTAACGTTACAGTATGCTACTCAATAGTTTCAATCTTCTTCATTCAAAGGGCTGTCAAACTTAACAGCAGCGCGCATGCTCATACCAGATAACACACAGCGGTGAGCACACAAGAAAAACCTAACGGTACGGCGTTTTGGTGGCTTACGTTGTTACCTCAATTCTTTCTGGTTCATTTACACACCGCTGTGTTATAGTATTTGAATTTCACTCATACAAGCACAACGTGTTATATTAAATTGTTTATTGTAACACATGTTTTAAGAACATATCCAATAGATTAGAATGCTTAGAATTACCGGACATCTTCCAAAAAAAACAGACAGGGGTCAAAGTACATAAAAATACCGGATAGTCCGGTAAAATACCGGCGGGGTGGCAACCCTAATCACAGTCCTTGTGCGCTTATCAGTAAAACGATTTTGAAAGTTTGAAATGGGCATTGTAGTAGGTGTCCCTGAATCTATATCCCACACTGCTACTGTGAGGACCTTTTGAGTCACACATCTTAAGGGATTCTGATCTGTCTCAATTTAAAAGCGACTACATATTTGTTGAGGAAGATGGCGGCTGCAGAGGACATCTAAAAAGGCTTTAATAAATAGGCACAAAACACATTGACTGAATGAATGCAGGGAGTGGGAAAGTCCTTTCTCAAATAACATGCAGGAAAATGTAATGTTACCAGACATTGATGTTGAATCACAAAATTCTGTACCTTAAATTTATAAGTAGGGTATCAGTGACAATTCAGGACCTCATGCACGAGCTAGGCGATTGTTTCTTTGAGGTGTGGGTGAGGTACATATCAGTATGTTATAAATCACACACGAAATAATACTTGTCTGTGTTGTGTCAACTGCACTCACTCCCAGCCTCTATAAAAACTCCTGAGGAGAAACTTGCCCGGGCATATCCCTCGTTCTCTATCACTATAAAGAACTATAAAGCATATTTATTACATCTTTACAATGGGAAGTCTTTCACAAGATTGAGTAATATTATATTTTAATACAACAGCCCCCACAGACACACACACACACACACACACACACACACACATAAATACATTACACAGGCCTTTTGTTACAAATAAAAAGCAGGAAGAGATAGAATTTTGTAAATAAACAATACAAATCTCCGTGGAAGATCCAAGACTCTTGGGTCTTTCACAGGAGATTTCCAAAAGCTTGGGCCAAGAGGAACAGTCCTATGGTGTGAGAAATATCCAACACTGGTCTATCCTGCTTAGAGCTCGTATTCTGGTTTTCAATTGCTCATGCTGATTGAAGAGCTGATTGTACTGGTTAAAAATGATCTTGTCAGATTTTCAAGTTAAGTAATTGGTGTCTACACTCCTAAATATCTCTGTAAACCTTTGCTGGGGTTTTATTCACCAACTGTGGTATCGAGTAAGAAACCAGTAACCAGTTGATCTGGGTGCTCCTGGGTAGCAAGTCTGTGTGTGCAGTATGTATTTAACATAGTCCAGGGTGATCCCATTCCTCCATTCTAAAGTGATATGATAATGATTGTGAGATAAAGCGTCAACTGAAGTCTGCTGCATTCCTGATCTAAATTTCAAGTAGCACTTCATTTTATATCCAGCTGTTGAATAGACCGATAACCTCTGAACTGCTGCATCTTAAGCCTTTGTTTTATGACCTTATCAAGCTGTTCACAGCATGTTTATAATATTTGCTCAGCTGTTAGCTGGGTAACACTTGGGTTAATTAATAGCTAATATTAATATTCTTTAATAATAAGACATTTTAATATTCTAGTAATACAGTATTCTTTCGAATTTAAGACACCCTCGAATTTAAGACGAAATTTCCCACCCTCAATTTGAGGAAAAAATAAAACATCAAAGAAATATGCATTTACAGATACAACCTCAATTATGCATATGGAGACAATTTGCAGCTGTCTGCCATCACACAGAGCATTACAGTTATGCACTGCTTATTATTTCCAGTCATGATTACTCACCTGTTTTTCTCCCAATTTGTGAACTGTGGTATTGCTTGGCATGTCGAAAAATACGAAAACAATCAGCATTTCCGATCTGTCCAAGCTGGTACTGTTTGTAAGAAACGCTGAAATTGTAAAAACTTCTGTTCAAATTCCTCAGGAAGCTAATGATGCTTCGTTAAAAATGGCTGCCTGTATGTCAGGGATGATTCGAGATCGGGCAGTAACGTTTTCGTTTGTTTTTTCTCGACAGTCAGTCACGCTGCTGCTTGTGTATTCAGGCAGTGATGCCTTTGTTCGTCTTTTCTCAGCAGTCAGTCACATTGCTTTTGTTTGTGTACTCGGGTAGTCACATCTTTTGGCGATTTTAATACATGCATCACTATACTGTACTCGAATTTAAGACGCTGGCTGTTTTTGAGAAGAAAAAACTGGTTTAAAAAGTGTGTCTTAAATACGAAGGAATACGGTAATTGAAAAACCTAGTCCAAAAACAACATACAATAGGAAACAAGAAATAGTGAAAGAAAGACATTTTAATTGTGTTTTAGATTTACACATTTGCCCTGACCAGCTGCTGTTAATGTCGATGTGTCAACACCTTGACATCTTTTTACAATGATGACTTCTCACAGTTCTGCATGCACCACATTAAAGTGGAATACAATGGCTGCCTGCAGAAACCATGCTGATCATTCCGTTGAGTAGAGAAGTGATGGTTAATGCCTTGCATTGGACCAACATATTTCTATACGGCAAAGATGCACCATCTTTGTGCGGTGTTGCTTATACCCAGGTTTATGTGCAAAAAAATATAATAACTGTTGTTGATGTCATTTTATATGTTGTTTTTCACTGCAATTGTGGCCCAGGGGTATGTTCATCTGTAGGAAATGTTGCAGTCCTTGTGGTAGAACAAGCAGTTGGCAATCCATGCATCCATACAGCAAGCACATCTTAAACAAAAGTGAATGCCATATACATCATGAGCAGAGAAAACAACTGTATTTTAGATGTTGCACTTACAAATCATTGATCCTTAAAACCTGTAGTAACTGAAAGCAAATCTGTGATTGGATTTTTACCCAATCTCCTGGATTTTAACCACTAAGCCACACTGTCTCTTTAAAACTTTTGGCTAGGTTAAAAAAAAAAACTAAAAATAAAACTTTATTGAAAAAAAAAAACATATGGTAAACAATTTGAAGTTCATATATTTATATAATTATAGGCTTTCTCTGGCTTATAGTTGCACGCCTTTCCCATGGTTAAGCTTCCATTGTGGTAAAGTGGACGATTAAATGAAAATAAATGGACCATTAATCTGCCGCTGTGAGTGTAAGCTGACAACCCTTTGAGTGACTACATTACATCACATGACAAGTTGTGACAAGCCACTTTCAGGGTAAGGTTATGGAAAGCTTATACTTCTCAAAACAATCTCTGTAGGCAAAGCATCATTTTGCAAAGGTGGTTTTGTTAGTTTTTGTATTATAAATCACCTATAGGAAATACATTAGTCACTCTTAAGGATTTGTCCTCTATCTTGTATTTATATGAGTATAATATATATATATATATATATATATATATATATATATATATATATATATATATATATATATATATATATATATATAATACATTCATTTGTGGTGGGTAGTGTGTCTCTTATTATGATAGAAATAATTTCCCACAGTTTGTGCAGCAGAACTTGCCCAAACTGCACGCAATGACATCTCAATAATATTAAAGAGACATCCTACGCACAAGGTAGTATTAAGTATTAAACCAAGGTACACGCTTGTAAATTGGTAAATTATTGAGAAAGGTACACGCTTGTAAACTGGTAAATTGTTGCGAAAGGTAGACGCTTGTAAACTGGTAAATTATTGAGAAGTATAAGCTAAATATTAAGGGAAAACTACAAGTCAAGTAGACAATTTGTGAGTGTTTTGAAGTTAAATATTACCCTGAGTTTGATAAGTACTGGCAGTTTTGTTTTAAAATATCACACTGTTGGTAATCTCCGCCCTCTCGATTATGACATAATCACCCTGTTAAGACCTAGCAAGAGTTCAGGCCTTTATCATTTTAACCAAATAGAGAATTCTGTATACATCCTATGTTTTGTCTACAACTACTGAACATGGTTTAATTATAGTAGCAAATTGTAAGTCTAATACATGACCTACATGTGAGCGCATATAAACAATGTGGTTAATGTCTTCATAAGACTACTTGCCTTGCAAGAAGAAGCTTGGACCTAAATGTCATTTATTTACACATACAACAATAAAAATATATACAAAATGTTCTAGCTTCATTAAATACAAATGACAGAATAATGATGTCAGGGCAGACAGCACTAGGTGGAAAACAAGTTTCAAAGTGTAATTAAGAATACATTTAGAAATATGAAAAAAAAACAGTAAATTCAATGGCAGATGTTTAGACTAAAAGTCTTTCTCGATGTCTTCAAGTCATTTTAGTCTGTTTCATTAACTCTTTCTACATTTCTAAATCACTATTGAGTGATTGATAGTTTAAACTTACTGTTTCCATATTTTCCGGCGTCCATCACAAACAGCAGTGTTCTCATAAAAAGAACCACATTGCTTGTCAAACAGTTAAGTTAATACTCTGGGGGCTTCTTTATTAGTGGTTAAACGTGCTGGTTAATTTTTAAAACACCAAGGGCTTCATTTTGAAGTGTGCCCTCATTTTTGTACCCTTTTGGTCAAAATGTTTTCATCGCATTGTAAATGTAAAGCTGTTTATGCAAACTCAGTTTAGTATGAGAAATTGCACTGCCAAAGACTTTAAAAGTATATATACATAAAGATTTTAAAGTATAGCATAGAATGGAAACCTCATGTGTTACAATGATACATGCAGTAACTGAATGGGTTATACAAGAATTAACAAGAAAGAATTCACAATTATTGAACTGCTCTGAGTCATTTTATACAGTGATCTTTATAGAGTGTGCTTTTATACAGCAATATCAGTGTTGTTTTATTGCCTTTCAGAATTAATGGGGTGGATATACTTTGCCCAAGTACATATCCTATTATGACTATCTCTTTCGTATTTTATGAACCATAACAAAATACTTCAAAACCCCATCAAGAACATACATTTACACACTATATATTACAGTGTGAATTTAATATAAAGCAACCTTTTTTTATATGTATTTAAAAAAGGGGCCTGCTTTCATAGAAGTTCATAATATCTGACACAAGGTCAAATATTTTACACAAACGCACATATACTTGTTTTACTGTAAGTCCAGGATCTTCCCCAGACTTTGATCTATCTCAACAGAACACACAACTTAGATTCTGATTAATACTTTGCTGTACTATTGGAGCTCCCTGTACTGTGTCAAAGCTCTTCCTAGAACAGTCTTTTCTGTTTGCAATCCAGATCTATCCAGCATATCCCTTACAGTCAATGACAATGAGAGACACAACAGTAGCACAAAAGCAGCTTGAACTAATGATGGAACTGAACTAGCAAACTAACATTTTCATATTTTGACATACAGATGGCATTACAATAGTATGAACCAATAAAAGCAGTAACTTCTTATCCAAACAACTTTATCAGAAATATGCTTATAAAATATAGAAGTGTTGATACAGCAGTGAAAGGTAATGCATTTAATATTCAGTATTGATTCACTGTCTAATTAATCTACACATCAGTGTTGTACACATGTAGTCTTACACACGCTAATAATATTGTAGTCATGTATTTAAAATTATATTGAGGTGCTGCCTTGTTATGGGTTAACTGAGCAGTTACCAAAATGTAAAATGTTTTTAATCTTAGGAAATTAAACACTTCTAATTCAAAATACCCCTACAATATTCTGAACTCTTGGATGTTCCATTACAACTGGGAGTGATAGGGGAGAGGTCTGCCATAGTAGCATGTATAAACTTTGTTGTCCCATGTAATTCCTTTTTAAATGCGCCCATTAAGAAACCCTCAGTCGCTGAGCGCTACTTTAGAGAAATGGCTTATTAAATGAATTAACGGTGGCAAATGCGACAGAAGGAAGCCTTACAAGTTAAACAATACTGATTAAAAAAAACAATGAAGGTCCCTTAACAGGGAGTTACAGTCTCATTACCAGTGCAAGGAACCCAGTAGAGATTAAATAGGATTTGGGGCTTTGCATGCACAGCAGCAGAATACAGGGTGCATGTGCATGATGGATTTATGGTTCAGTAGTTCTGGAGTTTCTGTTCGAGTTTTTGTCTGTCACGGCAACAGAGAAAACGCAGAGAAACAAAAGGAAGACGGTCGCATACAGAGCGCCACAAACAAAACATTTTCCTGCTTATCACTTCAGTCACCCGAGTGACCAGTCTGCACCAGGTGGGCTTCACTCAATGTGATTGGCAACATCCAGACCAAGCTTGTAGGATGATCATAATCCCATTGCTTCTATCTACTCTGGAGGAGATTCTAGCCATGACCTGCACTGATATATACTGGTCAGAGCTGCTGGTTTGCTGGTTTTCAGCTGGTCCTGCTGGTTCAGGAGACTCAGTGTTGGTTGGGGAGCTGGTTATCCTAGAGAAATAGGTCTAGTAAAAATCATTTTACTGTAAATGTCTTAAATCTTAAACGTGTATTATTATTTTTGCTGTAAACCTTGTCTGGGATTGTCTATATCCAGTAAGAGGCACAAAAACAGATTATCCATTTCCAACTGTTGGAATGACAAAGACATTGCATCTGCCATGTAACAACGCAGTCTCCTCACCCTGATCCACTGGAGAATGTTTGAGATGAGCTTGAACAACGCAGTGGTCATCTCGATCCTCTGCCTCCCTCAAGGCACCAAGTATGTGAAATATAAATGGCTGATACAAATGACTGATATAAATGACTGATATAAATACCACATCTTGTCAAGGCTGTGATTAGGGAAAATGGTGACCCAACCCGATACTAGGTACAAGTCCTAATAAAGTGGCTAGGCAGTGTATATTTATATAGAAAAAAATGTTCACTTCATTCTAATTAAAATTGAAACAGTGTGGGTGGGCACATTTCACCACAAGTTGGAACTGCAAAAAAATAAATAAATATTGTCCGTAAAATAAAGTTTGTGAATTCCTCCTTTTCGTGTCAAATTCCACAGACTCTTATTGCTCTGAAAGCAAAACATAATTGATCAAAAGGGGTAGCCTGTTTTTGTTGCACTGATAACATTTTGCAGATCGTATTTCATCACAGACTCACAAAGCAACAACCTTCTGAAATATAGATTGAAAATATGTCTGAACACCATGGGGGTCACTACACCTTTATCTGTCTGTTATTACATGTTACTGGGACTCATCTGTAATAAACACAAGCTAGCTCTTTCTGTCAGATGTCTTTGATAATGCTTCTTCCTGTTGGCGTTATGGTTGGGGTTTTGTCTCTTTTACTAGATAAATATAGACCATACTGCTTTTACAAATGACCACAAAACTGTGCCTCTTTGGAAACAACAAAACAGCAATGGATTCTCAATGTCTTAAATATAACCAAGACCTTCATTTCGTTTGTTATTTTGTATAAAATCTCTGTGGAATGTATCAGTATTTATTAAAAAAATAAATAATCGGTACAAAGATTTCTCCATTTTCCAGATGAATATCAGGGGTAATATTGGAGGATAGAGGAAAATAATCTGCTTCTATTTGCTATGAATGCAAACAACTGTCTGAGTGACCATGTATAGCTGGTGAAATTAAACTGGATGATTACTATGGTACATTAAACAGACAGCTAGGTATTGCACTGAAACTCAATTTCACACCATTTGTGAATGTAAAAACAGAAAAAAAGGAACATGAATATAACATGGTGTCACAGCACCAGCCCACACTGTCCCCTGTTCAAAGCAGCTGACACAAGTAAAGTCTACTTGTCTGGCTGTTCCCCTTCATTGGTAATGCAGTCCAGGCCGTTGCTGTTTTCCCCCTGCTTCCTGTTATCAGATCTGAGGCCTCTGCTAGCTGCTCGCTACCACATCCTCTCTCAGTGGGGCACAGTGCAGCACAAAAAACTGTCCCTGTGACCCCAGCAGAGTAACCACGGCAACAAACAATACCAAGAGTCTGCAAGTCCTGTAAAGCAGCTGTGGCGAGCTAGCCACAACTTCGAAGAAAAGAAAGAACACACAACAAAAGAAAAAAAAAGTAGTTGACAAAAGAAAGTGATAAAAGCATGTACTGTATTAATATATGCAGGGAAACACACGCCATAACACTGTCACTTTTGCAATACCGCCAATGGCAGTCAGAACAGCAGGCCTGTGGGAGTGTTTGAAAGGTTTTTGACTGGGATACATGCCCATTCCTCAGTGACTGAAGCGTCTGATTTCTTCAGAGATTTGGAAATCTGTATTAAAGTCTCCATAATGACTGATTGAGTCTTCAATTTTAAGAATATTCCTAGTGAAGCATAAGTAAGACGGGTTAAAAGTCGAGGTTAATTACAGTAGCCATAGTGTAGTTACGCCACAATCACAACTTGTTTTGTCATATAGGCAGACAGTGACTCGAATGAAGAGCTGTCCACTTTACGCTTCATCCTCTGATCTCTTTGAGATGTCAGATCTCAGCACTACTAAGGGGAGCTGGCAGGTCTAACACTGATCCTTTTTGTTCCACTTGCACTGAGGTCAAGGGTTAAAGAGAAGTCAGATATACAGAAGGAAACTGATCAAGTGCTCTAGAAATCCTCTTTACATGTGGAACGCATGAATATGGCAGCTGGAAATGCCTCTTATAGTGTTCTCGATACCAGATGTCAAGCTTTGCGTTAACCTGCATAAACAGAAAGTAAAGTAATATTTTATTAGTGGTTTAATAGTTTACAGATATTGTTATTGCAAATACACTGCCACTTTATTAGGACCTGAACATTTCGGTTTGGGGCATTTTGTTAGCCGTGACCACAGCCTTGACACGACTTGGTATAGACGCCACAAGGTGCTAGAAGGTGTCTCGAGGGGTCCATTCAGTCATTAATATTTACACAGTTGGGGCAGCCTTGTAGACAGAGGATTGTGATGATGATGATTGCGCAGTTAAAGCTCATCCCAAACATGCTCAATTGGATTGAGATCCGGAGATTGTGATGGCCGTGGATGATGCCTAAATTCACGTTCCTAAAATCGTTTGCATACAATGATGGCAATGTGGAGGGGTGCATTATCATCTTGGAAGTAGCCATCATCATCAGGGTACAAGTGATGCAATGCTGGGTGGACTTGATCCACAGCGATGCTGAAGTAAACTATGACATTCGTTGGCCCAGGAACCCAGATATACCAGGAGAACATGCCCCCACCAGGGCGATGCCGAATCCAGTTGGATAATGTGACCAGGTCTGTTTTAAAGAATTAAGCACCAGTGTGATTGTATTTTTATTTATTGTTTTGGGTTGTCCATAAAGTTCATAGCAGTATTTCAACAGTAGGCACTGTTTTGCAGGTTTGGCTGTTTTTTGCATTTGAAAATTTAAAAAAAAAACAACAGCAAATTTTGCGTGACTGTTGTGTTAAAATCAACAAGTGGTGTAAAACATGTATTTTTTATAAAAGAAGGTCACAATCTCACTCACACATTTCTTTCTAGAAAATGAAGCCATGGAGCCACAGCGAGAGAGGGGTTCACCAGGTACAGGACGTGGTGGCTTTGATGGCAATCCAGAATGACCCATTCAGTATGTACGTAAATACCTAATGCAATGCCTTTGATGTACGTCAAAAGGACTGCAAGCACATGTGGCAGGAGTGTGTAATCAGAGTGCCAGAAGTGTGACAAATCCCTGAGTCAGGCAGGAGGCTGGACCCCATCTCTTCTCATTGAGAACTCTTTGAAAAGGAAGGGGGCAAGGATTAACATTGAAGGAAAGTGAGTGAGGAGGAAGCAGGTGAGAGGGAGGGGTGGTCAGTGATGTCACAGATGAAAGGGTTAAAGGTTTTGGGCAAGTACAAAGAAGAGGCTAAGTGAGATCAGGGGCAGGCTTTGGCCTTGTGGGAAAGGGGATCAATGAAGCTATTGGACCCAATATAAAGACATGAATCCTGTGACACCAAACGGTGGTTACACAGATGCAGGGAGAGACATGTAACAGGCCTAAGAGTTTAGAATCATGTTCTTTTCAAAATGCTGCTGCTATACCTGAAATACCTATCAAAGAGGAGTTAAGCATGTATTGGTTTGAAGTAATATTAATTGTTTTGAGCAAGTATGAGTCTACTCTACTATATAATTCCTCGATGTCTGTTTAATACATTTATACAAAGGGGCACTCTTCCCTCAGAAAACAGATATGGTTGACAGCCCACTGTTCGAACAGGACTGTGACGGGGTACCCAGCCGCCCCTGTGTTTATTTGTGTTTTGTGCTGTTAGTAGTATTTAAATGTACTGTTTTGTGTTTGTTTATTGGTATAATTTAATGTTGTTTGGCTTCTCGTCTCTGCCAGACTACATCTCGTGAGAATATGTAGTCGGTAGCAAATTATTTATTGTCAGATTGGCTGTCGGCCACGCATCTGAGTGAAAAATGTGGCCATCTCTGAACGGATTAAATGATTGCTGATTCGGAGATGGCCACATGTATAAAAACCCATAGCTTTTGTTGTTTGAGTGTTCAGAGAAAAAAGAATGAGAGAGAGGAGAGAGAGAGAGAAAGATTTGAAAATAACAATTGCTACTAATGCTGGCTTTACACCAGCACGATACTTGTTTGTTCGTTTGTCTTTATTTTGGGCCACCGTGCCATTTTGCTTGGTCAGTGTTTTGTTTTGTGTTTAAACTGTTATATTTGTTATTTGATAAAATATGTGCAGCAGCGCTTCAACCTGCAGTACCTGTCTGTCTCTACCCGTCACAGGGACAAACTGACAAAAAAAATAAATAAAATCTAATCCATGGAAGACATCTTCAGAAATACAATACGACAGAAAAGTGCTGTAGATAATTTTGTAAACTATATCAATTATTATAACGATTATAAATCCAATTTATTTTTTAAAAAACAGCTTTATTTAGAAGCTATTGAGGGACAAATTTACTACTTTTCTTGCTTAAGAATTATTAAGTTAATCAGTTTTTAGAGTGAGTGCTTGCTTAGTCCTCCGGGTACAGATTTAAATGATAACAGCACCACTCAACAGTGGTAATCTCTCATGCATGTGGGAAAGCCTTCAGACTTTTTAAATACTGGGGCAGTTGGTATGGTGGGAGCAACCAAAGTGCAAATCCAGCCACTCTATTAGAGAGCTTCTAAGAGATGAGTTCTGTTTGTTTTAGCTGCAGCCGTGCCAAAAGGGGAAAGGTGCAAAGCAATGTATAGTGGCTATACATATGGGAGGGGGGTAATGAATACCCTGCCCCCTAGTCTTCAAGTGACAGCTCTGTCTGTGTCTCTCTGCTCTCAGCTGGTTACAGGAACCCCCATGAAGGAAGGAAGGAAAGAAAGAAGCCCCAGCTAGTGTCAGCAGGTGTTTCAAAGCTGCTGTCTTCCAATATCTTTGACATTTTATTCTAATATAGGGTGGTGCGGTTTTATTTTTAAATATAAATGTAGTCATCGCCAATGGATTTTACCCAAGTTTTCTCCCCAATTTGGAATGCCCAATTATTATTTTATCCCACGCCGACTTGGGAAACGGCGGCAGACACATGTGTCCTCCAAAACGTGTCCTGCCAAGCCGTTTTTTTCGCGCTGCAGGTATTAGTGAATCTTTTGTTGTTTTGTACCTAAATCACACATGTGAAAGGGTCCAGGGCAAAATATCACTGACTCTATATGTTTTGTTTGCAACATAAATTGCTTTACCACATGGGAAACACTCAGAACATCAATTCCTGCCAAATGAGTACCAATCCAGGAAGCTTTTAAGATGCAATAAGAACTTGGCAGAGCCTGGCTTCGTTTATTTATCTCCATTCATAATGTCAGCCTGGCGTTTGTCTGATGATTAGTTACGACATCCCGTATAGCAATACTAACATCAAATGTTTTTGCATTGCTTAAATCTGCTGGTGCTACGCCCAAACGACACCCCCCTCTTACGCACACTTTTTTCCACACTGATTAGGTTTAGTGTACCTCTTTCCTATCCCCACAATGCTTCCTGTAATAAATATAGATTATTTGAAACTCTGTAGTTCAGGGAAAGCAGTTCCTGTCTATGCAGACACAGGTATTTATAGGAGCCATTGGTGTAACCTTCCTACATTCTTTAATTCTTTCCATTCTAGAGTTGACTTCCCCTCCACTGGATCACAGGAAACCACTCTTCCTTTTCTATATGTCAATGGTTAATGATCTTACTGTGATTAAGTGTTAATAATGAAACGACCCTAAAGGGCCAGTGGTGTGTGTGTGTGATGAAAAAATAATAATTTCAGAAATTAGTTCTCATTGTCACGTTTGAGGATATTGGCAGCACTGTGGAGGTGAGTGGGGTGGGATAAATCCTAAAGCTAAGGATTTGATTGGTGTATATTAAGGCCGTACATTCCACATGCATACATACACACGCACAACAGTCACAGTTGACAAACATTTCGGCCAATGCCTTCAGTGTTAATGACACTAATGACGGCCAAAACAGATCTAGATCTAGAACTAGAATGATTCTGTATTCTGGTATCATCACCAGTAACATATAGCATGTTCACTGTATTCTAAACACTATCTTTTTTCCTTTTAATGGATTTTCTTGAAATTGAATAGTAACCAAAAATACAAAATGTTGTCTAAATCTGTTAGATCTACTATGAAAACAGAGGGCCTATTTTGATGAAATTAAACAGAAGAGCCTGTATATACATATCAGTATATTAAATTAGCTTACTGCTCTGAATTTTGAGCAGAGTTATTGTTCCTGTAGTGGAGAGCCGTTTTGATTGGATTTATCTTTAAATGTATATACATGTGTACAGGTTTGATGTGTTGAAAAACTTCAAACTGATGTGTTCTTACTGTCAGAGGACCTGCATCCAAATAGACATCCAGAAAGACAGATGGGTATGGTGAAATACCTATAGATAGATAGATAGATAGATAGATCTTGTAGTGTGTGTTTCTGCTGGCTGGGGGAACATGCCCTTACATGCCCTGAAAGCTCATCTGGTACTGTTTTCCACATCTTTTGTATTTATTTTATTTGCATTTGTAAAGACAGAAAGGGGAAAGATTAGTTTGGTTGTTTTACTTTAACAGAATGATCAGGTCTATGCTAGGATCTTCTGAATGGCATTGTCTCCCAGTCTAAGCCAGCTTGTGTGGAAGTATAGGTACTGTACACACAAGTGGCTGAAAAGAACATGTATAGCGAAGATATCAGACAATAATACTGCGTACTAAAGTTCTGAAGAGGGATCGGCGACTTGTTGTCTTAACTGATTAAAGTTAAACCGCTTGGATTATAGCACAGTGGAGATGATTTAGCCTAGACACAAGTCTTTAAAGGAATTCAGTACGTTTTGGTGGGCTAGATGCCAAGTGGCAACTTGATAATGTTGTTTTATGTCAACTTTATGACATAATACCTCCTGGGTTTTCCAACAGGAGTGTCTCTTTTATCAGCTCTGTAACCAGACAGTTTCTAGTTCTGGCTCTGTATACTCTTCTGTCCTGACACTCAGTGAGCTAAAGGTGTAGCATGCTGTATGGTTGTTAATGCTGCAATGTCTAGATTACTGTCTGTTGTTGAAAAGCCCATGATGAAAAAACTCTATACTGTAGGTTTTTACTGTAAAATTGTATTAGTATAATAAATACACCATTTCATCTTTTTTACTCCTGACAGCTTTATGATGTGAAAACCTGTAAATGCAAGCAGCAGGAATTGACTGTTCATCTCACAAGCTTTGTCACTAAATAGAAATAAAACAATACCATTTGGGGAACATTAACAAACTGGACTGTGAACAAGGGTGTACAGAAGGTTAAATGAAGGGACACTGCAGCTTTAAACTACAGTAAAGTGGCACAAACAACACTGGTGTCCAGCTGCTGTATCTGAACTATATAGTGCATTGTAACTATAACATACAGGCAGAGACCCCATCCATTAAACCCATTGTCTGTCTTAAAGGGTTGAAGAGACAATGGTGATATCCATCAGGCTGGCCACCCAAAATCTTTTCTTCATATGGGCCTCCCGCAGGACAGCTTTAGCATTACTGTACACTTTCCACAGATGCAGCTTTCCTTTAAAAAACACTCTATAGTTCAGATTGACTGGAACGCCTGCACATCAGTAAATGTTTAGACGTGGAGCTGGAATAGGGCGACACCGATGACTTACATGAAATCTGTGTTGTGCCCCATATGTAGTAGTTGTTGTTTTACATATTTAAGACATTTATATGGGAAATACGGTCCATATGGAAATAATGTGGATGTGTTTCCTGTAAAATATG
Organism: Acipenser oxyrinchus oxyrinchus; assembly: GCA_030684275.1. NCBI lineage: Eukaryota > Metazoa > Chordata > Actinopteri > Acipenseriformes > Acipenseridae > Acipenser > Acipenser oxyrinchus. Next base: position 90,662 of record JAGXEW010000186.1, read on the forward strand.
ATCAGTACAAGAAAAACAGGGCAATCTATATTTGTGTTTGCAAGTTTCACTGAATAAATAATGGCCTCCTCTTTAAACATTAGCAAAATATTTTAATGAGAAAGACATCTCACCAGTACAGTCACTCTGCAAATCCGTTTTCTAGGGATACAGAACTAGGGATGTGACATGTATTTCCCTTTAAGGCCACTTACTGCAGACCCCTTGTTTAGGAAATGTGTATTCCTGAATAAATACTCTTCAAAAATAGGTGACAGATTTTAATAACCATTTACTACTAATGTGTTTTAAAGGTTTATTAATGCAGCCCCTGTACGGCTCAGGGCTGAGGTTTTGCTGAGGCTCCTCATTTACCCTCCTCACTCCCCATCCCATTTTAAAATCTGCTTTAAAATGCTGCTGCTGTCATGGAACAGAAGTAGAATATTATGTGAGCTGCCTTTAGATGAGCTCTTGTTCTTTTACAGTATTACCATATTCAATAATTGCTGGGATAAAGGGCTGCCCAATACTTGCAGCCTTGTTTGGCTGCTCCCTGCTAGCTGATTCCAGCAGAGTTTGGCAAAGCCGGGCCGAGCCGGTCACAATGCTCCTCCAGGCCTTGCTGTGCCCAGAGCGCTCAGCTGTCACCGATGCTGAGGAGGAGGGACCACCCGGATTGAGTGTGTGCTGACATCCCAGAGAAGGACCCTCCACATGTGGCTGCAACCACTTTACAGTAAATTAATGTAATCTTAAATCTTTACGTAACAATTACTAAATAGGAAACATATTTTAGTACTGTGGCCTGTACTTGTAATTCTGTGGTGTTTATTAGAGTTTTTTTTTTGTGATACTTGTTAGGTTGAGTGAGATGGTCTTTTGTTGGCTTCCAAACTGCAGGGTCTTCTATCTGCGAACCACCCAAAAGGGCTATTCGCAAGATTATATGTATTCAAAAAATTATTGGTGTGCGTGTAACTGCTTAGTGCTTCAATGCATTTACTGGATTACAAATGCTTTATTAATGTATACACAAATTATATGTTTAAACATGTGATTCACATGAGGTACACTAAACCACACTTCAATTGTAGTCAATGCAGTCTACATGTGGTTTGAATCAAATTTCTGAGCCATAGCTGAGTTTCCTTCTTGATTTAATTTACAGTTCCTGTATTTTAACATGGTTTTCTGGTAATAATAGTGAATATCTATCTATGCCAAAATTAGGCAACTTCAGCGTATCTAATTGATGAATGATGTTGTTGGAGGGTAAGGAAGTTTTATTAGGATTGGTTGTGAAATGAAGCAGAAACATCACAAGGCAATGTTTTAAGAAGCTGAACCAGATGACCTGTCGTGAGATTGACTGCTGTGTATATAAGCCCAGAGCAGTTAGCTGTTAGTCCTATGGGTAGAAAAACAAATTTGACTGCGGATTGTGGTCTACAGGGCAACCGGTAGAGGAGAGTGACAGTGATAGTGATAGTGATAGTGTTTTAACAGATCTATGACTGTATGCCTTGACACATTTATAATACAGTGCAAACCTTTGATTTACACTTTACACAGGAAGGAGATCAGAGTTAGTGTGAAGATATTGGTGAAGCTAATGTCGCTAATTATAACTGTCCCTGTGAGTATAAGATGCAAAGAAACAGCACGTGTACAGAAGGTCATGCAAAAGCAGCAACAAAAAAAATTTCACTACAATACTTCTGAAGGCGCTAGTCACAGGAAATATCTTTGTTTCTGTTTCTAAAGCAAAATAAACAGGATTTGTGTTTCTTTCCTCTCCATTGTATTTTGTAAATCAAAATGGCCCCTGCATCCTTAGGCAATAGCCGTTTCACTAGAGTGACTAGAGGATGGGGCTCATTTCATTTACCCCAAAATCTAAAAAGTTTAATTCCAAGGCCAAGAAGAACTGAAAGAATGCAATATCGTGTCTCAAAGGAGAAGAACAGCAGGCACGCACTTATTGAATTGTTAGCCAAGGATAGCTTTCTCAGTTCCCTTACCACCAGGCGTCTAAGAGAATAAGCTACAGCCTGCTGAGTTATTATCTTACAGCCAAGACCTGCCTCTACTCTAGCCAGAACTGTACCTAACTCTTATGGATAATTCAAGTGTACTATAAGCATACTACTTGTATACTGTCAGTATAATTATAATGCAGATACAAATGCAGTCTACACAACAGATATTGATAATAACTGGACAGATCCATCTGTATTGATGTATCTTAGCATGTGCATTTGTTAATCATATTTATTAGATATCAACAAAAATTCTAGTAATTATGCTTTCTACATTCTACAGTATTCATTGTAAAGTCATATGTGTTTTGTGGAGAGGGAGCAGCTGCAAAAAAGAAAGAACATAAATCTTTATCTCCAGCCACCCCCCTACCCGCTGCCTCCCGTAAGTAACGTCTGATAACCAAGCTAGAAGTAGCATAGCTTCTTTATATGCGACACATGCTACAAACCAAAAGGCCTGCGCTAGGCACCGCTACTGTCCTGAAAAGCAGACCAATTAAAAGGCACCTTCGAAGCCATTTGATTCCCACAGCATCGGGACATTCAGGAGATGGGAACGATAAGGAATCTAATTATTCGTAGCTTGTATGCTATTTGTATGTCCCCTCCTGTCCTAATTCAAAGATCAATATTCACTCCTCAATGGGACTCAGCCTGGGGGGCTTCAATAGGGGGATGAGTTATGTCCTCCACACCCCCAGCTCTCCCCCTCTCCTCTGCTCCACAAAGGCCTCATCGCAGGCCTCCGCAGCTGGTCCTCCTCTAGCAGGCCACAAAATGGCCAAGCATCAGCCTCCGAACCAGATGGCCAGCTGGAGATCAGACCCCGCGTTCCCATTGGTCGAGGAACAATCAAACAGGTTGGCACTTGTTTCTGCAGACATTGTCTGTAACTGAAGGGCTTTCATTGGGATACATTAATGTGTAATGAAAGGGCTTTACAAAAACAACAGGTTTGATTTGGATCTGATTGTATCCCTTTCTAAAAGAACCTGGAGAATATAAGACTGCTTTAAGTATTTTCTGTTTTATAATATTAATGCTTGGTTGTACAGTAGTTTTGTATGGTTTAAAAAAAAAATACTCCCACTAATAATTAATAAAATAGATCATATTTTCATATAGACATATTATTAAGCAATATCAATAGTGTATTGGAAGGGGTTTATGTTTGCCAAAAAGATAACTGCCCAACTTTTCATCTGCCATGTTTCCATATGACATATGATAAATATTGTACGAAACAAAATTTGTGACAACTTCTATATATTATACAAGGTATATATGAAAAACCTGTCCTAACAAAAACTACAACTGAATTACCAGTTTGGTACAGTACATATTTGTCCTACCTAAGTGCTATTTACATAACAGTAGGTATGTGTACTTAATATTAATTCAATTGTCATTTCTAAGTAATTACATTGTTATTAATTGGACTTAAAATAAAAGGTGTCATTATTAATATAGTGGTAGTAATTTAGCAGAACTGTACAAGTTTTATATTACTGTAAGGATGAACAAACCTATTGAATACTGTAGTGTTTTTCATATGGCGTGCTGGCTGTGAATTCACTGCACGCGTGCCCAGAGGGGTTTGAATGTAATGGGGTAAAACTTGTTGCCAGCCAGTCTAGGTCAAGCCCAGCTTCTTAGACCAGAGATGCAATTGCTAATTTGGTTCGTTGAGGAAACCAACACATATTTGTGGAGGACAATGAGTTTGTGTAACGCTGTGTCACCATTACACAGCTCCCTGCTTTATAGGGAAAATGAATGGGCTTCTGGTTGTCAGCCATGGGCTCATGGTAAAAGTACCACAAAGAGCGGCACACAGAACAAGAAAACACTTTAAAAAACATTTTTTTAAAAATGATGCATGATGGGCAGAGTGAAAGGAGGTATGAAACAATACTCATGGAAAGGCTGCAGAAATCAAGCAAGCTCTCAGAGTGTGCCAAAGGAAATGAAGATCGACACGACTGAGAGAGAATGCTGGAAACAGACTGAGATAAATGAGGCAAGCCATCCACCACTGTGAGGGTGGGTAGAGGCAATAACTGTGAAGGTTTCTATGAACCTCCTTAACAAGCAACTTGTGCCTGAATTCAATCAGAATCAATCATTTTAAATTTAATCTATGACTTGGAACCCTGGTGAAATATCAGTGATCTTAACTTGCGTATTATTCGCATAGCCTCTTATTAGTGGGGCTTGCGAAGCAAGAGTCCCCACTTTAAATCTTCGACATTCTTCTTCTTCTTCTTCTTATTCTTTGGCACGCTACTCCTCTTACACCATTTAAGCTACAAACGCAGTTCAAAATTTGAAACGTGTAGACCGGTCTGGAATAGTGTGCTTGTATACAACTTTTTGATATCTTTTATACTTTTTAAACTATTAAGCTTTTTGTCCTTTTTTTGTCCATCTTCATTCACTTTAATGGGACTTTTTTCAACATTCTAAAGCTCCCCATTATTTAAAAACTCCCAGACTTCCAGCATTCTATTTACTGTAAACGATGTAACTTTTGACACAAATCAGCTACTTTGACCACTTTCCCAACAAGTAAGACAAAAAGTTAGAGCATATGGAATCTTCCTCTACTTCTCTGCTATTCAAATCTGAAATCAAAATATAAATAACTTTTACCAATCAAGAGGTACAGCTGTTTTAGTAACCGCATCAACTAAATTTTCTCTAACTTTTTGTAAACAACTGAAATTTTGACCACTTTCCCAACAAGCTAGACAAAAAGTTAGAGTAAATGAAATCTTCCTCTACTTCTCAGCTATTCAAATATGAAATCAAAACAGGAATGGCGTCTACCAATCAAGAGGTACAGCTGTTTTAGTAACCGCATCAACTTCTTTCAGTAGGCTACTTCCCACTGTTGAATTAACTGTCATAGAACTTTGAGAAATTTCAAATTCTAGCACATTCTAAGCATGAGACAATTAGTAAACGATGTGACTTTTGACACAAATCAGCTACTTTGACCACTTTCCCAATAAAGCAAGCCCCACAACTTTACTTGTAAAGTTACCATCTAGTTCTATTTATTATTATGAGGACGAGTACTTTTAAAACTTTTATCTAAAAAATAAACGCAGTAGGAGTAGAAGAAGATTGTCATCACATGCTGGAATTGAAGACCAAGCGGAAGTAAACTCATAAGCCTTTTTCCTCTTCATCTTGGGAAAGAACAGCCAGGACAGCATTAACTACTCCCAAGATGGTAATAATTTGAAGCACTGCAGGATTTTGAGAAACTGCCAAGATTCCAGATACCGTTGTGAAAGACAGCTTGATGATTGTGTTGTTATTAATATAAAAGTTAACAGGTGGTGTGTAGGGTCTCTTATTGTTACAGGAGACCTCATGCAGTTTGGGCTTTGGGGTTCTGGCTGCTCAAACTGTGCAAAATAATTTCTGTTTTAATAAGAGACATCCTACGCACCAGCTAGTAACTTATTTGAAATCACAAAAAACAAGACTGTACTCATGACCTACAATTAAAACATAAAAAGTCTTGTTTTTTGAACCTCAGAACTATGCTGTATGTGCTATGCACGGGATGACTTCTATACATCCTAATGGGTCATTGTTGAGTTTCTCATACGTGATTAATGATTATCAAAACAATTGTGAAGCATTGACAAAGAATATGGCAAAATATCACCTCATTCTAACTTTTTTTTTAAATTTAAATTTAGTAGTCGCCAATTGCTTTTTATCATTTTCTCCCATTACAGCGAATTATTTTTAGGCTCAGGTCACCGCTACCATCCCCGCGCTGACTCGGGAGTGGCGAAGATGAACACACGCTATCCTCCAAAGCGTGTGCTGTCAGCCGACTGCTTCTTTTCACACTGCAGACCCACCATGCAGCCACCTCAGAGCTACAGCATCAGAGGACAACACAGCTCTGGGCAGCTTACAGGCAAGCCCGCAGGCACCCAGCCAGACTACCCCCATTGTGTGCTGCCCTCTGGGAGCTCCCATACACGGTTGGCAGTGGAATAGCCTGGACTCGAACAGGCGACCTCCAGGCTATAGGGCACATCCTGCACTCCACACGGAGCGCTTTACCGATGCTCCACTTGGGAGCCCCAAATAACGGATGTTTTGATGTATTTTTCTTTAAGTGAGGACAACCCGTCTTTCTTTCCAGATTGACATCTTCTAACTTTTTCTCTGAGCAGAGACAATCCTCCAGCCCCCGCCCCCGCTCTTCTCAGCCTCCCAGTCTCCAGATCTCCTGTCTCCTTCCACAGCACTTTGATTTAGCATCTCCTGGTGAGTTCACACCACAATGCCTTAACAAGTCCTCGGTGGGAAAAGTGACACTGTGTCGCCTTGAGAGAGAATGCCTGGAAATGACCAGCAATTTACAGCAAGGTGGTAAAACAAGGCAGCTGTTGCCTGTGTTACCACTGCACTGTGCAAGACAGCTACAGTGGGCTGGTATCAGCCCCAACTTAACTGGAAGTGTATATGTGCATAGGAGAATGGATTGCATGTTTGGAAAGCAAGTGTTCTTTGAGAGTAATGTTTGCGATTTACAGGTCTAGGAATGTAGGCATTTAGGATTGACTTTCCCGTGGAAGAGGGCAGATTTCTGTGGTACTTGAGTTCATTTTAGCTGATTTGTCACCCCCTAAAATTCTAAAGTTACATGTATTAACTTCTAGTATGGAGCTCTATCCTCACAATCACATAACTGTGTGCTAAGTACATGGTAGCTGTATTTTGAAGTGTAGCCAACCATTTTCACCCAACAGTTCTGCCTTGAAAATAAGGTTAAACAAAGGAAAACCTGGTACTTTTGGCACAGGAGGCATTGTGTTGTTAATAAATAAAAACATTATGTGCTCAGTAAGTTTTCAGTTTCCCATGGTTAACCATGGTATTGACAATGTTTTACCTGTATATCTTTATACTTATCTAGGACTTACAGTTACAGCCTGTGTTCATGCTTTGGCTTGGCCTTACAGCAGTTATTTAGAGCAAACCACGTCAATTTAAATCCCATGATAGTCTAAGATGTTTTACAGCATCTGTTAAAATCTTGCTGGTTTACACAGTATCCAGAGCTGCCTTCATGCGAGAGCGTTTCATAAGCTGTAACCTGTATACCAGGGGTCGCTGAAAGTGTTGAGGAATTGTCAATTAGTTCTTCATGACAGTAAGACAATTAAGCAACCCCACAAGCTTTTGCAAGTGCCTGTGACAAGATAAGTCTTACTGTCTAGGTGTGGGAATATCCTGTGGCAGAACGCTTAACAAGTCTCAACAAAGACAAAAGAGGGATTGATTACTCATTCAGACAATCCTTTACCAACACTACCTTGAAAGAAGAACAGACTGACTACTAGAGGAACAGTGTTTTATTTCAGTTGTCTGTGTGCAACAACGTACAGTTTGTGGCACCAGCAATTAATCAGACAGCTACTCTAGGTTTCAATATTCATAGTTTTATAGTTTAAATCCACCTTCTTACATCTGTGTACTCATTTCTAATTGCTAATAATAACACACCAGACCTTGGTTTATTAAACGCAGACTGATTTTTCAATTGATGCCAGCTAGTTTAATTATAAAACCTGAATTGTGTTATAGGTTTTATAAACACAAATAAGGTATAGAATGAAACAGAGGTGTTGTTGTAGACCACTAAAGTATATATGTAATTATTAGGAGAAAAGATAAACAATTCATATAAAAACAGTGATTTCTCTTGATTTGAAATGCAATAGCACAACAGTGGTAAGGGTCAATGGTAGTACAGGGGTAACTAAGCCATTGAATAATGCCATTGGTAGTATTTGTACTAATATGTTACCATATCAGGACCACTCATTATTTGTTCCAAATCCATTGTTATTGCTGGCAGTGTTACAGTTGCTAAAAGTTTTTGAGGATACCCTGTTTTTATTTTTTGACTATAAGGGAATGCATTTTTACTTAAAGTTCATTCAGGGTAACTCTGTTTCAGTAACTCTTATGAAAGCATGACCCTTATTAGTGTGCTAGAAGGCAGCTGCGATGGGGCTTCATAATATCTTTGCTTGTTGAATGAATGGAACACCCAGCCCTCTTTCAATTGGACACGCCTACAATGACACACCAAACATGAACATGGGAAAAGGGCCTCAGTAGCCTTCCACAGATAGTGTCTGTAACAGATGGAAAGAGGGTGGGAGGGAGAGAGAGGAGGCATGGGGGGTGGGTGGGAGGGAGAGGAGGTGTGGGTGGGTGGGTGGAAGAGGAGGCATGGGGGGTGGGTGGGAGGGAGAGGAGGCATGGGGTTGGGTTGGGTGGGTGAGAGAGGAGGCATGGGTGGGTGGGTGGGTGGGTGGGAGAGGAGGTGTGGGTGGGAGGGAGAGGAGGCATGGGGTTGGGTGGGAGGGAGGGAGGGAGAGGAGGCATGGGGGTGGGTGGTATAGAGGGAAGGGAGACATGGGGTGAGATGTTCAAAGCTCGTGGACACCCCCAGTAAAACTTTATATTGTAGATATAACAGGAAAAAGGAGAAGGAGGAATTTTTCCTACAAGTGACAGCCAAACCTACCGTGAGGGTATATTTGCAGAAATTATTTTTCCCCATGTGTATAATGCAAGCATTATCTTTAAACGATTTGAGTCTTCAGCATTTTGATAAGGATTGTAAGGTGTGATAAATATTAAAAGATGATATTGTTTAAAGATTAATCACATTAAAAAATGGCAAAATTACTGTAAAATGTACAAAACTGCATAAGTGGGGCTGCATAGAATTCGATACCTTTGTGCAAATACACTGTAGTAGTTAAATTAAAGCTGACTGTCACTGACTGTTACAGACCCTTGTCTTCACACCAAAGTACAATTTGCACATTTTATTTTGTGCAAAAAACACAAAACTAGTTAAACACCTCCAATCCAGGGCTTATTCTCTTCAGAGTCTGGAATATCCCCCTATTTTTTGAAGGACTGACATTTTAAGCAACAGATCCCAATCAGAAACAAACAAAGCAAGCTCAATTAAAAAGTGCATGGTCCCTGTCGGCTCCCTGGCTTGATATTCCTGAAACCTCTGCGCTCCCGATGGGAATCTACCATGTGGAATCTCTGTCTCTCCACAAGAGTAAATCAGAGTTCATTCTGTAAGTGTGCCTGCAGGCAGTTCAGTTAGCCCCCACTGTTTTTATTTTTCTTGCTTTCACTACATTCAGATGCATGTCTTTGTTTCTGTGTTTGGCCTCCTGGTAGTACTTAGCTTGTTTTTCTTGTAGTCATTAAGAACGTCCTGTTGTCACCTCAATGCACAAGATACTCACAGATGCATATAACAGTGAGAAATACTTTACACAAATTCAGAGGCATTTTCTTCTGGGGGTGGAGGTTTCTTCCCAAGAGTAGGAAAATGTAGAAAGCTTACTTTTAGGGGATGACCAAGTCTTGCTTTGTACGGTTAGATATAGTTCTTGGGAAATGAAATACAGTAACTAAGAGGATTTCATTTAGTTTTTTGGTAATGTGTCAGTGGTTCAAAGGAGTACTTTTATTTGTTTTAATAACAAACGGTAACCTGTTAGCTAATATTGAGCCTGTATATGCTATCAAACTGTTATATGGCATTTGCTGGTTTTCTGTGAGAGTATAAATCTTTCCCATGACAGGCATGCAGTTTGTGTTTGTGCCTGAACAATCATTGGTTCACTGTAACAATATATAAATAGTGTACATTCACACTGTTTTCCTGTTTTTTTTCTTCATGTTCCTGTTTACTTTCTGTTACACTTTGTGCTGCATTTCACGACTTTCAATGGAAACTGTGTAGCAGTCAATGTGATGGATTTATAATCAAGATATTTACATCAAAGTGAAAAGACAAGGGTCTATAAGATGGGAATTTTGCCAAAAATGAAATAACTGGAACTAACATTGGGTATATTTGCCACATTCTTATTTTTCCATGTGTAGCTAATTCTATGTTCCCCAAAAGATGGCACTCACATTGAAGAATTGATGCAACAATTGAACAATTACCTTAAGTGGAACTATGTTAGACTTGAAACACATAAAAAAAGCAAAGTGGCATTAGAGTAGATTTCTGCAGATACCCTATGGTAGTTCCATTAAAGATGAAACAACTTCTATAGTTAATATATTTGGTCATCACTTGATAACAAAATTCCCATGTTATAGACTCAGCACTAACTAATGCAACACAAGTGACATCAAACAAGTGCACAAGCTCAATATGAGCCACCCATTAACCTGGCACGCTAAACACTTTTTCTTTTTACAATTTTTTATTTTTTGGAGTAAAGACCTACAACAGGGCATAAAAGACTTTACAAACCATTCCCCAACTCTCTTACCACCTCAGGCCTGAGAAAGTAGACCAGCTGTTTGCTCCCTGTAAATGTCCTTTAACTCCAGTCATAGTGGATTGGTGGGTAGGTGCTCCTCACATATGCTTTCTGTGCCGAAAGTACTGAGCAGGGATATGATGCTGTCATTCCAAACCATCAGTTCTGCGTGCTTCATCCTAGTGTTCAGACAGGCATTGTTTCATAGGCTTAAGGCAAAGTGACAAAGAATGCTTTGTTGTTTAGTTACTGAAAGTGATTGAAGAACCGTGCCAAAGACTGGGCGTATCTCAAAAGGGCCCTAGGGCAGGATGGTATACTGAATTCACTACATAGGTGCCAATATATCGATCTGTAGAAAGTACTATAATAATCTTTACTTAGAGATTAACAAAAAAGATCAGACTTTGGTCACAAGTCTGCATACAGTGTTCCATATTAAAATATTTTTGCAATGTCATATCAGATTGTGAAATGAATAGAACAACCATTCCAATTGGTGTATGAGTCATAAGCTAATGCTTTACGCAGTGTTCTAACAGATACTGGATCTTCAGTATAACATGGTGTACGCATAGTGAATTTGTGATAAAGCCAAGGTAAGCTTGGTAAATTACAGATACGCATGGTAAAATCCATTGTAAATCCATAAGAATACATTTATAGAGGGCATCCTGTTAGCAACTACAGTAGAAGTGTACAGTACTGGAGCTGTTTGGTTTGGTGTGTGGCTGCACTTTCGTGGTTGCTCAGTTGTATGGTGTTTGTAGAGTGCTGTATAAACACAACCTGCATGAATGAAAGGCACTGTATAAAGGCAAGTTCCATTCTATTCCAAGGCAAATGTCAGTGAACTTGCACAGCCTTTGTCAAAACCCCCTCTCACCCACTCAGGCACCAATACAATATTACAAAATGTTTGTTATTTCAAGTAAAATGTAACGCCCAAAGCTTCTGCCAAAATGGCATTTAGTAAATGTGAATCATTTTTTGTGAGAGGAAAACAAAACAAGAAACAATTTAGGTGGGCTTCCGAGTCATTAATTGAACCATTCTCACTTGTTTCATAACATTGCCAGTGACAAAAACACACATATGGTACCCTCTTTAATATTGGCCATGGTTTCAGCAGTATAGTTACATGAAACTGAAACCTGAGACAATATTTAGCCAGCAGGCTCATGCATTTTGGATATATTTTCAGTTTCAATGCCAAGAAAAATGACTGTATTCAATATTACTGTACTTGTTATTGAAATATCTGCAAATAAATACTGAAGCCACATTTACCGTAACTATTTTGGTCCTCAGTGTTTTATTCCCATATATTGAACTAGTTTTGATCCAGCACAACATTCGCTTCTCTTCATTTTTTATTAAAGGAATATTGATTATGGGGACCCTGTGGCTCACCTAGTAAAGGTACTACCTCTTGGAGTCTGGGGTTAGTCATGTGAGCATGGGTCGAACCCCATTCACAGTGTTTGTTGTGGGCAGTGTTTGTTGTGGGCCCGTGTGGATAGAGAGGAAATTACCGCATTGCATTTCAGAGACCACCACTACCCAGACAAGTCCAGGCCAAGCCTTGCCTCCAGGGCTCAGAATCTTGGTACCATCTGTTGCTTTGGAGGTCACCCATTCATCTCCAGCCCTCCTGATTGGTAAGTGAGTTGTAAAATCCATAGTGTGTATTTTCAAGTCGGGTAGAAAAACAGGGGTAAAATAATTGCAGTGAACTTCATCCCACAAAGAAATGATGTGTTTATAGTTTAAATATAACTACAGTATAGTTTAAAATCATTAATAGTTTTCTATTCATTGTAAATGAATGTGGTTCAAACCGCGCACTGAAGTCAAAGCTTTGTTAAACGCAGAATCAAAGTCCGACGCTGAATTGGAGTTCTTGATGGTTTTTTGTAGACCCCTATGCAGGGATGGAAATAGAACCCCAATTGCATAGCAGTTTGATCCATTCCTGGTTTTACTGTGAGTTTAAAAAGACAAAGGCAAATATACCCAATGTTAGTTCCAGTTATTTCATTTTTGAATGCAGAAATATCAGCAAAAAGCTTCATGTTACATTTTCTTTTTACAATTACTCAAATAGTGTTTTTGTTTGTTTGATGAGTCTGTCTTACGGTGGCTTGAGTTCAGGACCTGCTCTTCTGTTTTAATTGCCTGCCATGAACATGTGTAATGTAGGCTAGATCCAATAATTCAAAAACACACATTTGATGATTTTGTCCCAATGCTTGCATTTTGTAGGAAGTCTGTTGTTATGTTGTTGTTTTCCGCTCTTTACCAATCCAGGATGTTTTGATCTCCCAGCACTCCTCTCCAGGGTCATGCTATCTTAAACTTGCTTTGAAAACAATCCTGTGAAACATCCCATCAGCAATCACTGAAACACGGTATAGCTTAGGGCTTGGCGAAAAATCTACCAGAGATTGAGAATCTTGTTCTAGGATCACTATCTGGAAAAAGGAGGAAAAGGCCAATTTATCATCTTGCAATTTCATTTCCTTTGGAAGCCCTGCCATCTGTTGCACACACTTTTGTGTGAATGGGCTGTCACAAAGGATTTATCCCTCAGAAGTATTCTGTAATATATAAAAGCTGAAAACTCCCTGTCAGTTTCGTTCACAATGGGCAAGATAGCAGATCTGACAGATTTTGATAGAGGGCCGATCTGATAATAGGTGCTCAGCTGACAGTACTGGACTTACTGATTACAAAGTCTGGACAGTAATCAGACCAGTCACTGAGCATGTCCCTGAAGGAATTAGAGCAAATGCATAATGGATAATGGTCTTTAACCTTTAGAACAATCTATCACTGCCATCCTGGATGCCCTGTTGACAGCGTTATGACAGGTGTAATTTTGTATTGAACTAGTGTGTGTGTGTGTGTGTGTGTGTGTGTATAGAGTAGAACTAATTCTGCCCAAGCTTTGGAAAGACAGAAGGATTAAGACTCCTCAGTGACCACGTGGGCACAAGCAAGCTCTTAGATTAGGGCTGCTGTCACATTGTCACAATAATGGGGAGGAGGTCTGTCATGATCACATGTAAAACACATTACCCTAGTAGAGGGGACATACACTCTCAGTGGCAGGTGTCACGATAAGGAAGAAGTAGAAGTAGGGAGGCATTTAACAAGTCCAGGCAAGTGCCTTCAAGCCAGAGTTACAGTACAACCATCCAATTCTCTCTCCGCCGACAGCCTCTCATTGGCTCAGTAGCTAAAGGGAGAGAGCGCTGTCAGCCAGTGACCAGCAACCCACTATTGAAAACCACTCAGCCGGCAGCTAATGCTGAGCAGCCCCAGGACTGCAAGAAAGAGCACAGTCAGGGGCCTGTATTCCTCAGGCCGACCATGTCTCAATCACACGTCCAACAGGCTTGCGTGCGCACAGGCATATGCTAATTGCTGCTATTGTCCCCAAGCCAACAGCCCTTTAGACAAGACCAGAGCAGGCCACTGCTATTTCTGTGTGAGCCACCACAAGAGGGAATTGGATTCAGCTCCACTAATTCCGGCAGACGGGGCCCCTGGCTGAACAAAGACCTCTTTGTCCACTGCGATTCAGAGCTCATTGTGGACTCCCCCATCACTGCATAGCGCCACACAGGCAAGCGGTTACCGCCTGACCAGCATCATTAAACTCAACTCCTTGGCTATTGTCGTAAGACAGTTAAGACAAAATAAAAGTTTTTTTTCTTTTAATTAAATGAACGGCTTCTGTAAGCATGTGAGAGTCCTCATTAGAAGCTGTTCTGGAGCCAGTGTTAAACTAACTTGAACCATTCTTTCATTTAATTCATTTTAAAAATGCACCATTTTTTCCTCTCAATAGAAGTCTTGTCCCCTTTTAAGTCACTCACGGCTAGCGAGCTGTAACAAAACTGTTTGGTGTGTGTGTGTCAACACCCTCACCAAATGATAACTCCCTCTGCTGGCTTGAGGAAGAAAACCACTACGACAAAGTGCATTCGTGTCTGTTAAAAGATCATCCCATCCCATGAGCTGTGTCATTTGCATATAAAAGTGACTCTCCGCTACAGCCGTCCGGTAGAGCTTCACAATGGTATTGGTAGAATTGGATATCAGTGCCATGGTGCCACATCAGTATTATGCTACACGTTTCCATCTGCACCATGAAACCAGTGTGTAAAACTCAATCTCATATCTTTCCAAACTGGGTCTGCCGCAGGTTCCCAACTAAAATCGGTTTGATCTTGATCTGAAAGAAATGAACTGGATTGTTTTCAAATCGCTTTCCAGTGGCAGATGGCAATATGGTGTTAAGAGTGCCGACATGTTAGCCAATATTTGGTCAAAATCCATTGCATTGACTTTGTTAGTCCATTGCAGTGATGTTGACGTTGCTGGTCCATTGCATTGACATTGACATTGCTAAAGTGAAGTTTTCATACATACATTATGTCTGTAAGTCATTGTGGCCAAGTGGTTTGCAGTGCGCAGGTGTAGAGGTGATGCGATGCTCAAGTAATGACAAACAGCAGCGTTCACGGTGTAATGGTGGTTTATTTATAATTTAAAGTCACTTGACAACTGTAAACAATAATAACTGGCAATACACAGTGATGTGTAATACTCAGAAACCCCCCGGGGTTCAGTCCCGAAATAATAATGTTTGTAAATACACACACAGAATACAGACACGGTCACAATTCCAAAGGGAGTGCTTTTCAGTGCGAGTGGTGAAATACATTTCTTTTGTGAACAATGGTGCAGTGATGTCCAGGTTGGTGCTGGCCTTTAGCGACAGCTCCTGGTACGTGTTAGCCGTCTAACAAAACAAACGTTTACAATTAGCACGACAGAACAAACAAACACTAAACATTCACGATAGTTTCAGTCCTTCAGCGGTTCATCCATAACCATAACAAAGGAGCAGTTCGCTCGGCCACTTCCCCTTTAGTACTTCAGCCACGCCCCCTTGGTTAGCAAGTGCAATTGTTTTTCCTCCAAGCCGCGATTGCCACATCGCTTCCCGTCTGGGGCAATGATTTCCTGGATGGCCGACTTCTGACTGACCCTGGAATAAACTGTCAAACCATCCAGTCCGGGGCACACTGTTCCCTTTACAAAGTGTCCTCACAGGTCGGGAGGGAGATTTATAACCAAGATTCATTCATTCTCTGTCACAGTCATGCATCACAATGGCTCCAAGGTAGCTTTCTTTTGCACTACTCAAACAAAACCAGTAGGATTTCCAGTCCATATTTGCACTGACACAGCCTGTTCTTTACCCTCAGGGTGGACCTCGTCTAAACTCTATATTGACTGCTTTAAGATTCCATGATGAGACACCTACAGGTTATTTTAAATTTGGACATGAAAATAGGATTCTTGCAAAGATACAATGGCACCCCAAAGGTCACATTGTAATGCCAATCAGCATGGATAATTAATGTCGTTGTCCATTCAAAATCATGCATAAAGGTGGAGTCCTTGTCTAAATCAGTTACCAGTACAGAAATACATCCGTTTTATGATTAAACCTTATCCTGAAACCTACAAATCAACCAACACAATATTTTAAACTGCTCTGCCTGAATGGTACCACCACAGAAGTGCAAGATTAGATATTGGAAGTGACCTGCAGCACAGGAAGTACATATCAGGAAGACACAACTCAAAGTGTGGTACTTGAAAAATCTGCACATACCCAATAAAAAAAGCAACAAGCAAATTAATATTCAGTACAACAGGGGGCCAGTTGTAATGATGCTAATGCTAATAGGGAAATTGATTTTAGTCCTGGTTAGAACTCTTTTATATGCTCTTGATTCCTTGTAAAAGCTCAAGCCAGGGGGAGTCAGGAAACCCTATAGAATTTGCAGAGCACACTCTAATTCAAACAGTTGGTATTTCAGCTGTGTTTTGCTGTTGCTATTCTTTGCCTTAGTTGCCACATTTCAAAGAAACATCTGGCTTGTAAGATATGAATCTGTCTGGAAAATGTTTGTGGACCCTAACCAGTGATGAATCAGGTAAATGTGCCACAATGGGGAATGTAAACAGCAAATCGGCAGCCCCTGACCTCAATAAAAGAAGATATTCAACTGGAGGTTCTCTATACACTAATGAATTATTCATGGCAGGGGCAACATGCGAGCTCTGGCTGCAGCCGGGGAGGCACCTGTCCATTGCAAGTCAAAACTTGTGCATATTCATTCATGAGATTAGTGGACACATGTCAGAGCGGCAGAAGCCACTATTGAAATGCACAGCTGCTCTGAAGAAGGCAGACAGACCCCTCTGCAAACACTAGGGCTTGGGAGCGTGACACACTGTTTACACTGAAACGCCATGGCAACAAGTTGAAGAACTGACTCAAAACCTCCCAGAAACGACAGCCCCAGAATTGACCCGTTTTGTTGTGTTTAAGATCTTTTTGTTGTTTAGTTTGTTTCATTTTGTGTATTTCAATTAATTAAAATTTAAAGTTTAGAATCAAAAGTTGCTTCTAGTACCTCACTTCAGTGGTCGAGATGCAATCAGACTGTGACCTACAGCAAAGGAATTAGCTACCAAGAAGACGTTTGTTGACCGATTTAGCATTAGAAAATCTCTATTTGCCGAAGCAATAAAAGTTGGTACCACCATTCTAAAAAACATAGACTGTAGTTATACTAAAAGATTGTATGACAAATGTTACGACTAGAAGTCTTTCTCAACGTCTTCAAGAGAAGAAAGCTTGTTTAGTTTCATGAGATGTGCCAGTGAGTGTTT
Organism: Acipenser oxyrinchus oxyrinchus; assembly: GCA_030684275.1. NCBI lineage: Eukaryota > Metazoa > Chordata > Actinopteri > Acipenseriformes > Acipenseridae > Acipenser > Acipenser oxyrinchus. The sequence goes on from JAGXEW010000186.1 coordinate 107,808, forward strand.
TTATAGTTCCGAAGATATTATTTCACAACCATTCTGACCAGAAGTCTTTCTCAATGAAGACATTTTTACTACATTTCTAAATAACTACCATAAAAGGTGACTCAGTGATAAGGGTCCTCATGCTTATAATAAAATAGTCCATACATTCTAAATGCTCAATCATAATTCAAAGGTAATACAATAAGAAACTAAGTCAAATAAACAAACGTTTTGGCTACAGTCAGTACCAGTGCACTGAAGAAGGCACTTTGGCTTGACTTACTTTCTTATAGTTTAATAAGTAAACAGATTTTAAAACTTTGGTTGTCCCAGGTAAGAGACTATCAATCCAAAGAGTGCTCGATGAGTTCTGTGAACCTATCTTGTGTCTTATCATAATGAGCGATTGAGGGGTGCTGTGCATGCTTTGACAGGCAAAGTACTAGTACTAGACAGTTCCTGTCCACTGTGCCTGACTTTCACAGACTCCAGGCAGCACAAAGGAGAGCATGGATTACAAAGGTTAATCTGCTGTGGTATGTCAGGGTCGTGGATCCCAGCGCGAGAGTCTCCTAATCCAGTGTATCAGAATGCTATCCAGCACAGTTCACTTTCCCACAGACTAATCACAACTAGAAAACACTTAATGGACGAATATATAATATTACTAAAATCAACTTTTCTCTTTTGCAATGTCTTCAATGGATTGTCTTTCCTATAAAATCCATTGTTCTGAAAAATGTGGCGTAAATAGGTGTCTTGCGTTGGAGAAGGTATTCTAACAATATATTAACATTTTATCATTTAGGCTTTTAAATTGGGTTTGGTATAGAATCTCTAACACCTGGTGTTAACGTAACATTATTCAGCAGGTTTAATTCGACTTTATGAAGCAAAATGAGTTAATATTACAGGGTGATGCACAACTTTTGGCAATAAACCTAAATTGAACAGCTTGCTTTAAAATTAATCTGAAAACCAATGTGGCATCATTTACAACAATGTGATTTTCTCGGTGATCATTTTGGTGGAATTTGTATGGAAGACAGAATACACCACTGAGATTTTTTTTATTTAAAAAAATTGCTCTGTAGCATTGAATGCAAAAAAGTTATTCAATGCTAGAACCTGCTACATTTCCTACTCATTTAATGAGTAAATGATATTATGTGTGTTCTTTATCATTCTCCAGCACAATACTGTTTTTAAACCATTTGGGTCTGCTTCTGAAAAGACTCCTAAAAGGTACATATCTAAAGTAGTTGTACATTTGATGGGTCCTGTAGCTATTGTTTATTTGTACATTTATAATATATCTGGATATATCTGATATTCATATTTTCTAGCAGAAGTTATTGAGAGTATCAGATTGTGGGGATATATTGATGTGAAAGTTAAAGTGATGGCGTATATACCTTTTTTGTTTTTAATTGTAAGGTTGTATCTAGCATCATAAAATAGTTTTAAACTCATAACCTCACCCAGGTCCAGTCAAGGTCAGAGTTCCAGATTCATCAGTACAAGTTACGCCTAAATACAATCTCCAAGTGCTGTAACCAAGGGAGGGGAACAGTAAGCGCAACTGTGATATCCTTGGGTCACCATGGAAACCATAGGATTGAAAAATGCCTGATTACAATTAATAGTTAACACACAGCAACAAGACAGATTTTGGGAAACGGTTTACTGCTATAAACAATCGAGTCAAGAAAGTATACACATCCCAGACCCACCTCAGATATGATGAGTTTCTGTGGGAATGAAGAAATATGCTCTGGGAAGTCTATTTACCAGACGCAAAAAAGAGAAATAAATTGTCCTTGGCATCGTTCTGAAATGCTGGGGGTGATTAATGAACCGAGGGGCAGGTCAAAATATTTCCCTTGGCATTATAAGTGCCTGCAACGTAACATTTTGTATGTTGTTTTCCAAACCCAGAAATAGCTCTTTGGCTGTGTTTCTGTAAGAATCCTGTGGAAAAACTGTGGAAGGGTTTCGTGAAGTAATACTTTATTTTAAGTTCTGTAAGCGTATCACAGATAGCTCTGTGGTGACGTCAGGCCAGGGAGTAGACAGAAAACAATACAGTGAGTGAAGGGGCTCCCGAGCCTGGAGATCTCGGTTCGAGTCCAGGCTATTCCACTGCCGACAGTGGATGGGAGTTCCCGCCGGGTGGGAGGGGCCAGGTCTGCCAGGTCCTCGGCTCACCGCGCACCAGCGACCCCTGTAGACTGGCCGGGCGCCTGCAGGCCTGCCTGTAAGTTGCCCAGAGCTGCGTGGTCCTCCGACGCTGTAGCTCTGAGGTGGCTGCATGGTAGGCCTGCAGAGTGAAAAGACGTGGATGGCTGACAGCACACGCTTCAGAGGACGCGTGTATCTGTCTCTCCCGAGTCAGCACGGGCTGGCAGCGGTGAGCCGGGTTGAAATATATATATATATATATAATTGGGCTTTCCAAATTTGGGGAGAAAATGAGAAAAATAATTGGCAATTCCAAATTTATAAGCTGATGCGTGAGTTTAATATAAATTAAAAGATTTAACAAAACAAAACACTGCACACAAAAGAAAAATTCAGTTATTATTTTATGGATACAGTATCAAAAGACAATATCAAAAACTACCTACATTACAGCAACTAAAACATAGGTGCCGGAGACGGGTGGGCCAATGGGCCACTGCCCACGCACTTTTAAACAAGTTTGGGGGCTGCCCACCCACTTTTAACAGCTAGAGAATAAAAAAATATGATATATATATATATATATATATATATATATATATATATATATATATATATATATATATATATATATATATATATATATTTTGCTACATTTGTCATCTTGTAACACTATAGAACTGTTGAAACATGTTGAAACATTTGTTCCCATTTCATGTAATTTGTGAAGCTGTAAATCTGTAAATATATATATATATATATAGCTCCATAGGCTATAAAGCTAAACACATACTTTGTAGACATCTGTTTAATGTTCTTTTTGTTTGTTTTACAAAACAAACATTTAAATGATTTTGAAGTAGATACCACTCACTGCCCTACATTCAGATAACAAGCTCATTATTAACAGTAGTCATAGTCATCATAGTAGTGTAGTAGTATAGTTGTGAATTTGGAATTGTGAATTGTGAATGGAATTTGGAATTGTGAATTGTGAATGGAATTTGGAATTGTGAATTGTGAATGGAATTTGGAATTGTGAATTGTGATAAGCAGTAAACATGAATTTAAATACCCGACCCCCACTTGACTCACCCACTTTTAGAAAGGCTCCAGCGCAGTTGAACTAAAATAACATTAAAACGCACTCATAACAAGTACTTGCATTGTTGCACATAACCGCATTGATAACTATGGAACATAATACAACATACATATTTTAACAGCTTAATCTGCAGAAGTTAATTGTTGTTAATCTTGGTCTTTTTTCACTGCTCAGCGTGTGACTCGGTGGGTAACTCTGCGGGTAAAAGTTCCAGTCTTTGGCTGTGGGACTGTTTAAAAAGCTGCTATGGATTTTTAGTGTCCTGTCTTCATTTCTTTAGTATTAGTATGCACTTCTGATGATAATACAAAATAACGGTTTGAATGACGTTGACGTACTTTGATTTGTATTGTTTAATTTGCCTTGCTACGATGCATACAGCACTACTGTTGGATGACAATGACGGGTGAGTGGAATCCGAGCCTGATCCATTTTATACAGCCGAACTTCATGATCCGGCTCGGTGAAACCAAACTCCATTCCTTTTTTTTTTTTTTTTAAATCATGCTAATACAATGTGCTACTGATCTTCTGGTCTGAAGTGCTAAGATCGAGATTTTGTTAAAGTCAGTTTGCGTAAATATGATCCACCGTACATTTATAATTTTAAATATGTTTAACATTTCCGAAGAAATCATTGTTAATGCAAAATCTTATATTGAGGGGGATAATGACAACTGAAAGTGCAGTGCCAGGGATAAAATAAAAAGCAGAGCCATCAAGTCGCACCCTGCATGTGACCGTCTCCAAATTAGTAATAAATGAATCATCTGGAGACGAGTTTAGCATGGACAGGGAAGTTTAACCCCATCCATGCTGCTAAATGATTAACAATAAAATAAAATGTTTTACACACATAAATAATAATACAACAAATAATATAATACACACAGGGGTGGGGTGTACCCTGTCAGAAAGCGACAATGTAATTACATAGTAATTACCAGTATGTATAAATTACAAGGGAAGGAAGGTTGGGGTCATTCCTGATTTTCAGTTCCAATTCCATTTCCAATTCCCTTTTAATTAATTACAACCCATCATTAATAAAAACTGCAATTAGCAGTATTCTGTTAAAATTAGCACCTCACAGTGGCAATAAATTGCTTAAATTGGTTTCAAATGAAAGTAGTTGAACAATCACAATTGTGATAATATTGAAAATATGAATTCCATTTTCAATTCCTTGAAATGACTTGGAATTTGGAATTGTGAATTGTGAATGGAATTTGGAATTGTGAATTGTGAATGGAATTGTGAATTGTGATAAGCAGTAAACATGAATTACTGAAGCGCTGTTTGCATATTCAGGCTAGTGTAACAGGACAGAAAACCACCTCCCATGCACACCGCAAGCAAGCATCTTAACCACTATGCAAAAGACTTGTCTGCAAGTGTGGTTATAGAGCTTTAAAACTCATCACACTGGCCTTTACTATAGCGACATCTGTTCATGATAAATTCATGGTTTCAATATGAATAAGTGTGAGATATATCATTGATAATGTTAACTTCATAGAATTAAATTTGAATCCCAGAGTACTTAATATATAACTGCATTGTTATAGAACTTAAAAAAGGAAACATTTACACATCCCCTTTATACCAGCATGTAATACATTAACTACATGTAATTGCAACAGTTAACAGCAACTCATAGTTCTGTACTATCCACATGTATAATTCATCATTTGTAACCCAAATCTCAATTAAGCACAAACAGTTCATGTCGCCCTTGTAACTAAGTTTAGTATCAGGAGTTCATGAGACAAGGATTTTAGTTTGTTCTCAAAGAAGAGGGACATAGGGGGAAAAGTGCCACTTTTGTTTAAAAAGCACACCACTACAATAATACAATTAAGAACATTAAAATCGGGGGCTCCCGAGTGGCGCATCCAGTAAAGGCTCAGCTGAGTGCAGGATGTGCCCTATAGCCGGAGATCGCAGGTTCGAATCCAGACCATGTCACAGCCGACCGTGACCGGGAATTCCTAGGGGGCGCGGCGCACAATTGGCTGGCGCTGCCGGGTAGGGAGGGCTTAGGTCGGCAGGGGAATCCACTGCTCACCGCGCTTCAGCGACCCCTGTGGCCAATAGGGCGCCTGTGGTTCTGCAGTGGAGCCGCCAGATCTGTGTTGTCCTCCGGCACTATAGGTCTGGTGGCATTGCTGTGGATATGCAGTGCAAAAATGACGGCTTGGCAGGAGCACGTTTGGAGGACGCGTGTTCCAGCCTCCGTTTTCGAGTCGGCGGGGGTTGCGGTTAGCGGTGAGCCGAGGGTACAGATAATAATTGGGCATGCTAAACTGGGGAGAAAACTGGGGTAAAAAATTGGCGACGACTAAATTTAAAAACAACAACAACAAAAACAAACATTAAAATCAATTTTAGCTGCGGTTCCAGTTATAGTGTTAGTGAACACCCATTGACTCGTATGTCCTTCTCTCTGCCTGTGTGCTACGTTTTGTTAAAATAAACATAATTATCCACGTGTTCCAGTACAGTTGATAAATCTTTAGTTTTCGTAGGGAGTATTTGAGTCAATATTCTGAAACTTTATTAGCTACCATGTTGGAACCAGTCAAGCTATTGTTCTAAGAGTGTGGCATATTTCCTGGATAGAACATCATTTTCTCTTTCAGGGTGGGGTGATTTGTTTATGGTCTATTGAGTAATTTTTATTTTAACACCATAGTATACTATCCATATAAAAGAAACAAGGCTGGTAACTCATCTACTGTGGTGGGGTTATTGTTTAACGATAGGAGACTTGTGGAATAAACATGTGCCTCATGTATGAGATAGTGGGCCTCACTAAACTCATAATGTAGTATTATGGAGTAATATAACTTGAACCAAGAGACGCAATAAACTTTGGGTCATTCAAACTTATTTACATAGGTGAGGCTATGGCAGTCTTCTTGATCGCTCCCGAGTTCCTGGGTGTAATGAGGGAGCTGGCTTGGTTGTGTGTTGGGAGGATGCCCACACTGACTTTCAGTTATCTTGAGCTGTTCTGGGAAGTTGCTGCAGGGACAGAAGGTAATTGTACGTTCTAAATTCTCTGTGTGTGTGTGGGGGGATTATTGGACTTTCCAAATGTATTAAGTCATCTATATTGTTTCACTGTGAAATGTCTTTCTTCCAACGTTTGAAGATGAGATATGACATATGTAATTAGCTTTTGTTTGTGAAAAAAATACCAGTTTTATTTTACAAACATTAGAATAGGGATAAAATTTCTGGTTTATGATCAAGTTTAATGTCCCTGGCATGTATGATAAAGAATCTGTGCAAGTCGAGGCCACTTTTTCTCAAGATAGCTGGTACTTTGCGAACAGTTGGGCAATCACTGTGCTGACAGAGCTAGTTTTTGCAGAAGGTGTGAACGTGACATCACCACAAAACAAGCCAGGTTTATTAGCCTTCAAATCATAAAGAGAAAAGAAACTTGACAGAATTGGATGGTACAAGGCATTGGGAGGCGCGTCACAAATCACACTGAACATTTCCATCAATAAGTTCCATAAGTTTACCAACTAAGGCATCATCATTTCCTGTCAAATATTTACGAGTAAGCTTGTCGGCGTTAGGCAGTGTTTTAGCTGATGTGATGGACAGTACTGTGGTAACAAAACACATCATGAGACTTTACCAAAGATAATGCAACTTGCTATTTAATTCAATTGAACATACCACCTCTGAAATTCAATTGAAATGGAAAATTACCTTATATGGTCCATCCATTCATTATTTTTCTTATAGGGACAGAACAATATACACAGTAAAACAACTGTAAATCCTCAGCGCTGTGAGTTCTTGAGGTTTTCCAGTACTGGTACTGGGTTTTTACGACTGCTGTCTGTCTGGGACAATTAAGCTATTATTGAAATGTACACGCAGCTGGAGGGATGAGAACTACTTTTTACTGTACTGGGAGGAAATCTGTGAGGAGCCTTTGGGCAGATAGCAGGGACAGAGGAAACCTGGTCACTGCTCCATGCATGATAGAATTTAAAGCCATTTGCAATGACTCACTGGCATATCTCTTGGGAAACCTGACTTCACCTCTGGGCTGCCTGTCAGTGGTGTAGAGGTCAGGAGGGTATCCACACAGAACACATTGTTTCTTACACACTTTCCTCCATCAAGGAGGACCTTTTCAGTTGTATCTAGTCCTTTTGACACCAGGAAACCCCTGTGGACAATAGAGACAATTGCTTTGTTGAAGTCAACCGAAATGTAGTCTACTGGATTTTTTAATGGTTTTTTTTTTTTAGGTTTTGCTTTTGTACAGTTAGCATGATAGCTCAGACTTAAGCCTCAGAAACTTGCTGAATACTACACAGGTTTTGTGATGTTTCAATGGACTTAATTCAGCTCAAAATAAAAACTTTCCTCTGAAAGGTGAGTGGCTGTAATAATGCAAGTATAGAATGAAGTAACACATAGTTTGACGTAACAAGATGCCTCATCTCTGGCACCGATACAATTGATCAGTTTTAATTTAAAACATTGGGACAGAGAGTGTGCTGTATGAAAAAATAAAGGTGATTTAATTTATTTAGACGATGGCTACAATTAGGAAATGGGCCAGCAGGTACTATGAGGGCTATCCATCAAAACTCTGTGTGTGTATCTTAAACCTGACCTGAAACTCCCACTATAAGGTTTCAACCAATTATGTTGAATTGTGTGACCTAAGTCGAGCCCAACAAACTAGTACTGTGACCTGAATTCAAACTGGAAGACAAAGACCTGAGAGACTTGTGAACTAGTCTGCTGTATTATCAAGCCTCTTTTCCGTAGTTTAAATGTAATCCAACATTTGAAATATGAAGGCTGTTTGAATAGACCAGCTAATGAAGGCCTGGATAAAAGGGAGGGTCCTTCTAAACTGCACTACTGTTCATTTTCTACAAGCACTGTGTTACTTCCAATCATACTGTAAATAATAATAAAGTCAAGTTTATGAACCCTGGCTGGATTTCAATTGAACTGCATACTGAACTGATATTCTGCCGTCTGTATTGTGTAGCAGTGCAGATCCATTGCAATACTAAAAAAAAAATCTGAATAAACGCATTGTTTCGCATTTGGTGATAAAGGGTAATTAGTCTGATTTTCAGCCACTGGGTCCAGAATCTTACAGAAAGATTAATGTTTTCCATCAATTCAAATACTGCCAGAGCTGAGAGGAAATGGAGACTGATGTCATCGTAAACCAACTAAAAAAAGAGGAAAAAATAAAACTTACAGCAAGTGTTTTCTACTGCACTCGACAATTTTCTTCGAAAGGTTCAGAGAAGGCTTTGTCTGGTCCAGCAGCTATGAGATTAATCTTTCCCACACGAGTTAACCATTTCCAAGGTGGCAGAAATGGCAAAGAAAAAAAACAATTAATCACAGCAGTGAGGCAAAATAACAGACATAAATTCTAACTGAATGACAACATGCCCAGGCCCCAGAGATAAATACATCACTACAGTAAGTATGCATGCTACACACAATTATTAACCATTTCTTTGAAGACCCACTGAAGTGTATTTATGTAGTCCAAAACACATGATAAGATTTACTTTATTTTGTTCATTTCTAGCAGTACACTAGTTTTACATTGTATTTCATGTGTGCAAATATTAAATGGTAGTGCAACATCAAGCTGCAGTACAATTCGTAAAAAGCAGACTTTAAGCTTCATATATTACAGGCTTTTATACAATGCAGGTTTCGAAGTGTAGACTCTGATTAAACTGATTGTATTATCATGTATGAAACAGTGTCTGGGAAGCTGACACTGTCTGCCAGAATTGATCTGGCTCCTGACTATCTTTCAATGTCAAGGGATATCTGCACTTAACCTGGCAGATGGAAAGCTCATTCGTCAAGGCAGTGACAGAAGGAGGTCTAACTATATAAACTTTGCAGCCCTGCAAATGCAGGCCCAGTATGGCTACAGATATCTGACTTCATAATCTGTGAACTTCCGGACGCGATCAGGAAGTGGAAGTGATCAGGTTGTGTGCAGTTTCCCGGTCTGAACTCCCAACTGTATTGTGCTTTATTGTGCAGGTGAAACAGGCATCGCCTTGCTTAGATCAATCTCATGTGATTTATGATTTTTTATAGCCAGTTGATTTTTTTATGTACCATCGTTCACTCCAAACTGGACTCTCTTTGAGACCATATGTCAGCAGTCAGCAGTGTTTATTCAAGATTATATGACAAGTGGAATCTCTGCCATTCACTTTCAATTGTGTTATCGTGCAATAAAACAATAAGGTATATTTTGGATAAACAAACATCATAAAGAGTCCATTGACAGCAAAGCAACAAACAGTAGCCTCTCCCTAGCTAGTGTAACTCAAGTTTTGTCCATTCAGAAGGCTGTTCTAGCTTTGTACACTGTAATTCTAGCTTCACTGCCACAAGGTACACAGAATGGATTGTCATCTGGCTATAAACCTTTTAAAAGAGGAAAAGAGGTTACAAGTTTGGGCTAATGAAGGTATTAAATTTGAAATAATTTAGAAATACATTATTCATAATTCTGACTTTTCATACCCCCGACATCGGAGGTTACTTTTCATACAGGTGACATCACTGTAGGATTTTACAGGATTTAATTTTTCTAGTATAATATTTTTTTGGATACATTTTTACAGTGCCTCGTGGGCATGAAGAAAGATAAATATTGATATTTTATTGGCCTTAAGTTTAGAGAAAGAGAAAGGGGGTAGCTATATCAAGAATTAGAGAAAGAGAAAGTATGTAGCTATGTAAAGAATTAGTGTTCTAAAACCTTTTTCAGTACAGCTATTTCTATGTAATAAAGACTAGGGTCCAGGACTGTGTTTCTCCCCAAGGATGCTGACCAGTGACTGGACTACCTGACAAATGACCTAACAATGGACAGGAACTTTAAAAGACACTGTACACAGCAAGGTATAAATAAACACGCCCTGGACACACTGCAACCAGGCCATTGATATCAGAAATGTAAAACCAAGCAGACATTACCCGGTTCCTTTATTGACCACTATTGTTTCATGTACGAGAAACCAGGATTGCCTGACCTCACTTCCAGAGGGGAATTGCGCTGAAATGAATTTGTTTGAAAGGAAGCTCTCTGGGGTATTTATCAATCCTTCTTGTACATAACACAATAGATTACTCACCTAGCTTTTAAAGGCGCCAAATGAGCAAAAGGAATATTATTTTGTGGCACAAGCGTCTGAAATGTTTTTGAAAGCACACCCTTTGATGTCAAGAAGTAGTACATTTCGTCCATATCATAATAACGATCTTTTATTGCTGAGATTTACGTTGCGTTGCTCCTGCTGCTGATTTGCTTTTGAAATGGAAACGGTGAAGCATTTGAAAGGGAAACGTTGTCTTTGTGTGTCTTTTACTGGCCACATTAATAAACAGAATGGCTAGTTAAGAACCAGACTTGTTGGCAACACATTTATATAATTGTGAGCTTTCTCTGAATTCAGACACATAACTTCAGCCTTGGCACTTCCTGTGGATTTCATAACCTTTATCAATGCTGTGTTCCTGTGTAACAAATAGAGTTGATCATATGTATGACTGGAATTCTAAATTCCAGTCAAATGAATCAAAAACACTGTGCTACATACTCAATCAGATGTCCAATGTAGCCACTATATCTATATATAGGGGAATAATTTTGTATGAATACATGATTATTTAAAAATAAATAACATTCAGCAAGTCATCATAAAATTCATTCATAAATAAAAACTGGTGATGGGGATCAAGTGGAGACACCTGTATATATGTCACACATATGTGTTTGCACATATCTAGATAAGCATGTTAGTAAGATACATTATAAGTAGATTAATTGAAGTGACACCAGAATGTATTCTGGCAACAGGGTTTTGTGTTAAGCACAGCAAATATAATAAATGATGTACCTATTGTGTATTTACAGTATACTATGTTTTTAAGGTCCCTGGAACTACAACACATGTGTTTTTATACTGGTATAAACACAGGCTGTTTTTAGTGATTACTGTAAGCAAGTTTCAATATTGTAGCAAATTTGTACCGGAAACTGACTCTAGTCTGTGATCTATTGTAGCATATACAAATATGTTGATGAACTCAAGCTGCTCAAATGAAGGTGGAAGCAGTGATGTGTAAGCTTAGTACACAAGCAGGTCTTGTATCTTTGTACAATGTCCAATGAGTATGGTTGAAGCAAAGCCATGACCCTGCTATAACTGTATGTGCTTTGGAACTCCCAAATGCTGCTCCTTAAAATGGTTTTGTTATGGAAACCGGAGTTGAGTGGAATATATTTGTCTGTCCTTTCCTAATTTAATTTAGGCTTGTTTGACCTCCTGGGATGCTTCAGCTGTCTGGCGTATCACTTTCCTCCAAGGCTCCTCGGCAGAACAACTGCAGTGCTGACCTTGTGCCTCTCCCTTCTGAGACCAATATTATCTCCTGGGACGTTTGACCCTGCTTAGAATCTTATCACTTTCCAACAATATCCACAGACTAGTATTCAAGGACTTTTTTTCAATTGGATTTTTGTTTTTAGTCATAGAGATGGCACTCTAAACATAAGCAGATAGGAGACAGAGAGCTTATCACGTTATGATGCATTATCACCTTATGGTTCATATTAATAATGCTATTACAATCAGGCATTTTAATATAACTTCAAAGGGACTGAGAAAAATGGAAATAAGTTGCCTTGGAGTTAACCAAGTAATGATATACAACAAACATGTCTGATATCACAATATATACTGTACAGCACATTGTAATTAATACCATGAGAAATATATTAACATACACATTGCTCTGTATACTATTCTGCGTCAGGACATCTTAACATTATGCAGCAGCTTACTTACATGTATACTTTCCAGTCATATTTTATTATGTCCCAAAGTCATATTAAGTTGGAGGAGGAAATCTGTTGTATGACTGATACAGGTGAATGAACCAGAGTGTGTTAATAACTGATGATACTTTCGCTTTGCAGTTGAGAATACAAAAAGGTCAGATCCAAAGACTGTTGTTGGGTTTCTTAATTACATATATTTATTCATAAAAAATATTATCTAAAAATCTCATATATTAAACGTTTGTTTTTAGGGCCGTACTGTATATAACACACTGAAGAAGGAATTTAAAAAAAAGTCTATGCCTTTAACTTGAACTGGCTTGGGCTTTTATCTGGTCTAGCTAATCGTGTATTTTTCAACCAGCTTTTGGTCCATCTGTCAGTTGTCTAGTGTCGCTAGGTGCTCTAGTTGTTTCGTTTTAAAAGATTTCTGGAACTTGTTTGTTTTGACCAAACAGCTAAGTGTTAAAATTCAAGTCTCTCCTGTCATCAGTGCTGTGGCAGAGGGGAGTGGCCTCATTGTCCATTGTCTGCTGCTGTGCTGTTGTCTCAAACTGTCTTCCCACCTAGAAAAGGATGCACCTGTCTGATGTGACTTCAAACAGGAAGAGCTCTTTCACCCTCCACCTGCGCATCTCTCCTCAGCTCAGAGAACGGGCAAGGCTGGTGAATTTGATAAGAATGGGGAAACGTCAGGTTCTTGCCTGAGATGGACTCTGCGGCTGTTAGCTATGGGAACGTTGTTCTGTTCTAGGAATTAGAGGTGACACCGCATAGCCCCCTTGAACAAACCATGGCCCTACGACAGGTGTGTCTAATTTTCTGTTCATCCCCATGTGTCTATGTGCGTACTTCTTACAGTAATTAGCAACGACATGTTATAGTCCACATTTTGGCTTACTCATTTTCATAGGGATATCCTGTGCCCTTTGGAGATCAGACAGCAAACTATATATAACTGAGCTGTGAGCTTCCAACTGGTAATGAATGAATATTGCTTACAGCAGCCAGGTCACATAACCCTTGACTGATGTGGCTGTAGCAGGACTGATGTATACAATCCACATGACTTTCCTTAGCTATCTCCATGGAATGAATGGGCCAAGCAAAAGAAAGGAAAGTGGTTATAAATAGCTATTTAAAACCAGATCCCTATGGGAATAAACCATAGGTATGGTGGTATGGTGAAAGGGATACATTTCAGTTATTCAGAGCACGTGCTGATTGATTGTAACTTGAAGATTACCAGCCCTTGCCATGAGGGTCTGCTAGCCGACACACAGCATAGGCCAGCCTCCACATACATACAAGATGAATCTGGCATCAGAGCCAAATAGCAAAATGCATTCTTAGCGTGGCACTGACCAGTGTTTCATTCACGTAGCAATCGATAGCGGAAATGGGCACTAGCCAACGGATTCATGCCCCAGTACCTTTAATAAGACACCTCCCATTTAAGGGCGGTCTGGTTTCATTTAGAAAGCGAGGGGGCATCATTGAAAGAGTAGAGTAACACACTGGCTCAGATGTATGGTCGTATATTCAGGCTCAGGTTTCTGTTTGTGACTGTAACCATTTAAGTGCAATGCCTAGGACTGAGGGCACACTTGTAAACATCTCAATTTTTATTAATAAATTAATTTTTATTAATAAATTAGCTAAATCAAATTTTCTGATCCAAAATAACATATCCACGGTCCTAAAATGTGGCTATTTACAAGGCTATAATTTTTGCCTATTCATAAAATGTAATGCTTCTTTGTGTATTCACCAGTGAACGGTATTTTAGTATAAAACTTATTATGACTGAAGGACACTGAAGCTTTCATAAAAACGTGTGCATATAAGTTAAGGTGAGGTTGCTGAACCTGTACAAAATATTTCTGTTATAATCAGAGCTATTTGGAAAAATATTGAGAAATCTTAGTCAAAGCCGTGTGAAACATTGAATTTTGATCAGAGAATTATGAAACATTTTGTTATCCCTATAATGGTTAAAGCAATGTGTGTGAATCACTCAAAGAGAAACAAATGCAGATATCTGAACAGTTGTCTGACATTTGCCTACAGCAGTCTCAGAAACCTTAGAAGATTCACAAAGCTCTGGCCTCTGCTGGGTTTAATGTATACGATCTTGTGCATTTTGGGATCATGCAAGTCACATGCAGCAGCTCTGCTAGACTCGGAAAGTCACAGACACACATTCCAAGGACAGCCGGTGCATTAGCACTAATTGTGTCCTCAGCACATGTAACTTCTTGTGCCTTCGGGCTATGAGATCTTTAAAACAGGCAGTGCCTAGTAAATCTAGCAGTATTGTTGTGCATGGCAATCAACCAGCTGACAGCAGGGAGACAGTTAAAAGTACCCTGGAACATGACCTAGAGTATTAGCTCTTGGTTGGAATCTGAGGGTGAAAGGAAGGCTATTTAAATTGTAATTCAAACCACTCAAATGCAAACCACTTAGAAAAACAACCTGAAAAGGGCTGTTATTTAGGTTTGAGGTATGTCTGTGTTTCCTTCTTTGAAAACTACAATCCACATGACTTACCTTATGAATATTCATTCATTACCAGTTAGAAGCTCACAGCTCAGTTAAATATAGTTTGCTGTCTGATATCCAAAGGACACAGGATATCCCTATAAAATGAGTAAGCCAAAATGTGGACTATAGCTTGTCGTTTCTAATTACTGTAAGAAGTACGCACATAGACACATGGGGGATGAACAGAAAATTAGACACACCTGCTGTAGCGTCATGGTTTGTTCAAGGGGGCTATGCGGTGATTCTTAGTGACTGTAGCCTCTAATTATATACATATACAGTTATCGCCAAAAGTTTTGCATCACCCTATAGAATTAACTCATTTTGCTTCATAAAATCTAATCAAATCTGCTGAATAATGTTACGTTAACATATTGAATGACATACTTTTCCAAATGCTTAACGAAAAACTGACAAACATTGATAAATGTGACATTTTGAAATCTAACATGAAATCCTGTACTACTATTGTGGCTTCTGGCAGACTTTTGCAATATAATTTTGTAGTTTCTTTGATTACATGATGTTGAATAAAATATCTAAATTATGTTCATATATGTTTTTTGTTTTTTTTCAATCCTAAAATTCTAGGGATGCAAAACTTTTGGCCATAGCTGTATATCCCATATATAAATACCTTAGCATTGGAAAAACAATTGTAGCATATTAGAGTTTACTTAAGCTTTAACTAGAGGTTGCATGATGTATGAGGAGATAACCGCTGTCTCCAAGTTTATTTAGCTATAGCTTTTATTATGCATTCTGGGCTACCCTGTACATTTAAAACTTTCAGATTCAAAGCTTTATCCTGATGCAGAATTTAGAGGCATATACTAGATTGCATTGCAGTATACTGAGCAAGGACAGAGGGTGGTTGAGGGGAGAAAGAAGATTTGGTACTTAAAGCAACAATTCAGCCTAATGCCTATATTGAAATAATATATACTAAACAGTGACCTGTGACTTTCATAGAAGAAAGTTAGATATGATCGGTGATAACAGGCTGTTCAATATTTTACGTTCTGTCAAAAGAAGCTGTCTCAGTGTAACAGATTAACACATTTATTTAAGATTTTGAACACTGCTGACCTCTGAAGAGTTCTAGGAAAAAATATCTACTCAAAATGGCAGACTGCTAGTGCAGCCTTGGAGAAATAACTCCACTCAACACAGCGGACCTGTTAACTGGTCCCATCGGTATGCCCCTATATTATTATTGCATGATTTATTTCCGTATGACAGGGTTAATATTCGTCAACTCAAAAAACTTCAAAGCCACCAGAAACCAACTTTTATTTGAATCTCTCATTTTCAATGCTTCCGGGTTCTGTTGCTAAAATGCATTGACTTCTTATATTTGTTCTCTAAATCTACCTTTACCTGAGTTTGAGCTTCTAAGTGCCAGGACTGAACAAACTTCATTATTCCATTTACATTATGTGGCAATGTGACTTTACTTTGTCCTTCCCACCTGCTCTTGTTGTCTATTTATCTGTCTATCTATCTATCTATCTATCTATCTAACTAACTAACTAACTAACTAACTAACTAACTAACTAACTAACTAACTAACTAACTAACTAACTAATTGTCACGTTGTCACATGATTTAAAAAGGAATGAGGAAGGCTGTTCAGTCCTGGCACTTCTGATCCTCCAGACAAGCTCACAGCAATCTCAAAGCCAGGTAAAGGATATAGAGATAAATGATAATAACTCAATGTGAATGCAGGCCAGAAGCACGCCTTCTGTGTCAGTGCTTTAATCGCGCAGGGGCTCTGCTATACCAAGTGAAGTTTGTCTAGACATGGTCTGAGGGGTTGTTTTTTATATAATTGGTCACTAGCTAGAGAAACAGGGTGCAATGCTACTCCCACCCTTGGAGTTGAATACACCTAGAAAACAACACCCAACTCAGAGCATGTAGCCTCTAACTGAAACCCTAATAAGAATTCCAGTTTGCTCCCCTTTAAAGGTTCATTTGATGTACAGCGAGCATTGCGGACTGCTTTATATAGCTGTATTTTTTTTTTTTTTTTTATGTGCAAATGAGTTAACTAGCTTGGCCCACTAACAAATCCCTAGCTTTGAAATGTAGTGGAAAATGAAAATAAAATTGATATTTTCTTTTAATTGATTAATCAGAGCATGTGAGTGATCAATTATTCACCCATATTTCACAGTAAATTATAACATTACATTCAGTAAAATGATGTAATTAATTGATTAAAGACCCTAGTGTTTTTTTGTAGTATTCAGTCTGTTTCAACAATATAATACAGTTTAAAATTCATCATTAATTAAGCTAACAGAAGTGTAATAAATAGATATCAAACTGCAATTTAAATGCATCATAAAAGAAACTGAATTAGAAACAATACACTTTTGAAACGTTTTTAAGGTTATCTCCCACAATTAAGTAATTATTTCATACAGATCACAATGTAAAATAAAAACAGGAGACAAAAATGACTGTTTGGATAAAGCAGCCACTGGGGTAAGGTCTTTCCTTAGTACCAAAGGGGCTGGCCTAGGAAAAGCACTCTGCAGTGGAGCACAGGCAGGCAGGCAGACAGGCAGGCCAAGGGGGTGTGAGGGTGGGAGCCTCTTGTTCTCTGGCAGGAGAGCAGGGAGGAGGCTGGTTCTCATGCCCTGTGGTCCCAGGGGAGTAGCTGTGGCAGATGCGATGGCTAGACCCAAGTGAACCCTCCTGCTCTTCGGAGTGACAGCTTCAGTCAAGAGGAGGGTGGCTCCAATCCGTCAACTTCAGTGCGTTACTACTGAGATGTTTATTCAAAGGCCTGGACTTCGTTTGTTACCCAGGCCTTCCCATAGAGTGGCGAAGAGTGAAGTGTGTTGGTCACCCACACCTTCAACTGTCTTTGTTTTTATTTAAACTGCTGTTTATTCACACTGTGTATCTTTGTGTTTAAAGTTATGAAATACCTAGTATAAATTAAACAACATAAACACAACATAATTACAGCATTAAAAAAGGTAGTAAAAAAACTAATGTTTAACACCTAAAATCTAATTAACTATAGCTACTGCAACTTTTGGTATCACTGTGTATAAAAAATAAGCAACAGATGAAGGCAATTTAACAAAGCAAACCCTATGGGAATGCATTGGCTTGGGGAAGAGGGGTGCGGACTGTTCAACTAGTAACAAGCCACCAGGGAGCTATTCCCACATAATGGGCTATATCATTATCAGCTGTGACAAAATCAAGTTTACGAAGTGAGAATCAAATAGATCTAGTTCACGTTTTGATGCAGATGAACCCATATCTTTAAAAGCTATCACAGCTTTGAAAACCCAAAGAATTCTATCAGCACGCATTACATTGCACCAGCATGCATTACATTAAACCATAATAGTCAGATGTTTCCCAGCATGCACCTCTGTGACCAGCGAGCAAACCAATACACCAAAATCACACTCACCAAAAACCAACTGGCGGCAAGGTTTTTTATTTCATCAAAAATGAAAGGATGTTTGTGGTCTAAACCATGCAACATCTTCTAATGAGTAGGCTTAGGATTTTGATTAAGCATACCATTAAGCAGCACCCACATCTTTTGAGGTTAGTCTGCTGTTGATAAAGCTAAATACTTTATAATTACTGGACTTTCTGATTACATCAAAAAAAAACTTTCCAGATAAAGAACATTTCCTGAGCCCTGATTCATCATAATATTTGGGGATTCTTGATTTTTATTTATTTATCTTTTGGTATCATGCTTGTATCGTGTTACAAAAATAATAAATTACACAGAGTTCAAATGATCTGAAGCAATAAACAATTGTTTGCCAGGGACCCTTCCCAGAGGACATGATTAGTATTGCACGTGAGGATCCCTGAGTGGCTCTCCTGGTAAAGGCATGACAGTGTGGTGTGCAGGGTGAGTCATACAGTCAAGGGAGTGCAAGTTTGCATCCTGGCTGTGTGAAGTTGACGGTCTTCGCTGGAGATTCCACCGGGAGCGTTACATTGGTCCTGGCGGTCCAAAATTGCAGGGATTATTTCTCCTCACCACACTACAGCGTACCCTACTGGCCAGACACCTGCGAGGCTGACCTTTGTCCTCCAGGGACCAGTAGAGCACTGACATCCACTGCAGAGCTCCTGGGTGTATAGATGCAATTGGCTTGGTTGTAGGATTGGAAATTCACATACAGATATTAACAATAGCAAACTCCTTTGCTTGTCTTTGGAATTCTGTTTATCTGTACAGCCTCTGCACAGCCTTGTTCTGGCTGTACATAAGTATTATGATTGCATGGTGTTGAAATGGTATGGTGTGGTGTACTGGCTCCTGACCTACAACTGTGTTGCAAGAGGAAGCATTCACTTTATTTGCCATGCTGGTAACTGTATAGGTGATTAACCTTTTCACATGGTGCCTGCAATATTTCACTGACTGTGGATGTAAATTCTCATTCATTCTTGTTGTTAACAGTAACTATGGTGTGGTAATTCAAATACTTTGTGTATGTTTTGCACATTGCTTACTTTAGGACATTATAATGTTGTGTGTCTGTAACAATAAGTCTTACAAATATTAAGGTGGTTGTAGCTAAGAAAATAAATCCATTAATCTTACAGCAAACATGTATTTTAATTTTAAAACAAATCAGGGACTACACTAATTTAAAGAAAACTGCTTTCAAACCTGACGTTACAGAATTGATTTGTCCCCACCACTTCAACCCTTCTTTCCTGTCATTAACTCCTTCCCTAATCCTTTGCAGCCTGTAACACTTGACCCTAAAGACACAGTGAAATGACCTAGGAAGTGAAACTGTATCAGCCTTCCTTAAAGAAAGACAAGCTTACTGAGAGCTTTCTTTACCCTGGCGTAGTACCAGATACCATGCTTAAAAAGTTCTTCTGCAATCGTGACTACCAGTCGTTGTGCATTAATATTAAGTTGATATTATTTGGCATACCACTGTACCTGGGACAGAATATTATCTCTTATCATCCTGACATTTGTATGCATGGGGTCTGAGTTAGGTAATAATGGAGAACAACTTCACCCATCAGTGAGTCTCCATTTATTCAACATTCTTGCTGGAGGGTAGCATGCATCAGACTGCACATAAGCATTTAATTCTCTGATGTCAGCTTTTAAAAACCGTGTTTTGTTACACAAGACCGTAGTTATCTGAGAAAAACATACAACATAATTTGCACTTCAATGTGTGCTCAGAGAAGCCAGAGAAATGATTTGTATAATTAAACTTGTTATTGGTTTTCATAAATTAATTCATATGTTTACATTTACAGGACATATGTGATTCGATGTCTATATAGAAAATGTATTTCTGAATTGAAAATAAACAGACAAGTGGTTGTATCAATTGCTGTTGAAACAGTATTACAGTTACATACTATGAAGACATAATATTTGCAACCAAAATATTTGGTGAATCACACCCATAAAACCTATTTTGCTCCAGAAATTTGGAGACCTGTTGCAATATACGAAGTATGCATTGTTAGTGGAATTTGATATTCGTGCCAAAAATGTTTGCAGTTTTTTTTTCACTAATGTATTGCTTTGTTCATGATAATATTACATTTGAAAGAAAGAAATTTTTCCACAGAAGCCGAAATTCCGACCCTAAATCTCTCAGTAAAACTCCATATTTTACAGCATTACAAATAATATAAAGGATGTGGCCTTCACCTTCACACTGCAACAATATTCTGTTCTAATATTTGCTGGTTAAATTTTTACTGGCCAGTGAGAGAAACAGACTCGCTTCTGTGTGTGGGACCGTGAGGTCAGGCTTATGAGTAACTTTTATAGGCTGATATAAATCAAATCACAGGACGCAATTCACACGGAGCGTTTTTTTTCCTCGTACTGTATTCTATTGGGCTGTAATGACAGGGCTGGAGTCGGGAGTGTTTGATGTATTGTAGAATCATAGGCTTTTTGAGAAATAAAGCAAGGCAGTGTTTCAGACTAATGACGCGTGCTGGCACATGCTGGAGTGGTGGAGTCACCTGAGTTTATTGCCTGTGGTGAGGAGTAGCAACTCTTTTATTCACATGTAAAAAAAAAAGGGACAAAGTTCATGAAAACCTTGACATGAAAGGCTTTACCAAAAGTTATCTGATTAAACATATAAATATGTATTTATACTGGATACCAAAAAGACATGACTTATGAATATCTTGGCCTTTTTCCATAACACCCCACACACCTCTCTGACTGACATTAGTGAGATTAATTATCAGTTTCAAAACTCCTTCAGACTGGAATTATATGATAGTGATGAAGTACAATAAAGACATTAATTATAATAAATGCATAGCCAATTCTATGTGCTTATATATGAACTTGAAGTACTGTGCACTGGTACTTTAGTTAAAGCTGTTTTATCACTATTGTGACGATATATTTTTAGTAGCTTCAACTGATTTATTATAACTTCATACCACTTAGTTAAAGTTCAGTGAATGTTCAGTAAATTTTGTGTGTTTGTAGTGGCTGTCTCTCGGCTTCAATGTAAATATCCCAGACCAGAGAGTACAAGTTAAATTAATTCATTAAAATCAGGTTTGTATTTAGTGTTGTTTATGGGGTCCATAAAAGTTGGCCATATTTTGTTTTTCCATTTTTTCCCCAGACACAGCAGAAAAACTTGTGGCATTAATAAGTATGACACTATGTGGACGTGGCAGTGGAGCCATGGTTTTGTGGCCCTATTGTATGAAAAGCCGTTGAAGAGAATGCTGGTTGAAGCGCTGCTAATGCTGGCTCAATCTGCTGGCTCCCTGTTTCCATGTACTGTGGGTCAGTGAGGATTCTGTGTTCCACTGACTACTGTGAAATGTAAATTTGTCTACCTGTAGTTCACAGCATTTGCTTGCAAGGCACCAGTGACTGTGTGTTAGAATCTGTGCCCCTTCCCAGCAGCGCAGTGGTCTCTGGGATTCCCAGCAGTGTGTTCAGTGGCCTCTCACAATGAGCCAGCTGCAGGTGCAGCACCAGCCCCCATCTGCTATCTGTCAGCACAGCTTCAGCGCTGTGTGCCAGCTAAACCAATACACAATATCTCAAGGTCTTTCCTAAGAGGTTCATTAGACTTAACGGACCAAACACTAATTCATTTGCACCTAGGTTTTTGTCTGGATTATATTTTTCAAGCTATATAACATAAAGTAAAACATAAGTTAAACATACGTTTTGTGCTGTATAAATAGCATAATATAAAACAGTGCTGTTTTGGACTAGTTTATGATGAATTCACCAGAAACCTGAGGTGCAATTACCTAAAATAATTAATGTATGAATTCCACAACTTTTTATACAGTATACAAAGTTGGCTAAATTAATTTTTCCTAATTCTTGTAGGTACATTTACAGTAGGATTGTATCAAAGGCTTTCTTATGTTTTTTTTTTCTTGGTCTCCGATGGTCTCTCAAATTTAATCTGCATACTAAAATATTCAACATATTCTAAAATAAAGTTAGAACAGCCATTTCAATCCCTACGTGTAGCTTCCTAAAATCTGGAAGGGGTTAGCAAAGATGTAATGACAACTGCAAGTGTAGCTCCTGTGCCAAAATGAGGAGGCAGCACAGAGACTCCTCAGAGGAGATGAAAAGGCACATTCACTTTGTACATGCTGGTGTAAAATGCACAGTATAGTTAGTGATTGAGTGGCCCTGTACGTTTAATCTGCTTGTCTTTTATGTCAGCAGGAGAGAAATCCCAGCACTTCAGTAATGTGCTTTCACTGCTGTTGCTTTCTCCCAGTCCCAGTAATTAAACAGGACACACGCACAGGCAATGCCTATAGTGACCCCTGCTGGAGGAGACAAATCACATTTTTAATTTGCTTTAAGCAGTGCTTACAAAGGTACCACGAAAAGTTCCTGTCAGGACAACTGAGGAAGTCCGCACCTCCTCACTTTTTTAACAAAAACGCTTATTCACTGTCAAACGTGCACTACTTTAGATGTGTAATGACTGATTATTCATTGTTTTATTAACAATAATATGATAGCCAATCAGAGTGCAGAGTCCTGACAGGAGAATTTCGTGTTACCTTTGTAAGGACAGCTTTATTTTACCTTTGCATGAGATTTGTGTTCATTTCTGCCGACAGCCTTCAGTACCCCTGCCATTCATTCCTGGGCCTCTGAAGCAGAGGCTGAACTGTGTGATGGAATACAGTGTGGGTTAAGAAGAGACCATCAAATTCATACACTTTTGACCTAAGCGAATTCAAACTCAGGGCTTAAGAGGTATGGAGGGCTTGTGAAACAGTGTTTAAATTATGTCCTACTAACTTTCAACTAAATGCAGTGCTGCTGTGGGTTTACTGTAGCTGTCCCTTGGTCTTTGATTTTCCAAGGCTTTGACCTTTGAACTATATTGTAGAACAGCTGTAGCTAACACAACTGTTTAAAGAAATGTTATTTTACAATAACCTTTTAGTTCTGCATTAATTAATAATGCTTCATGTTTTTATTCATATTTGACTGTCTACTAAATATGAAGTAGTGTCTCTTATTGGATTACATTTTTTAGTTGTATTATGTAGATGGTCAGCATAAGTCAGTATAAACCGACAACAAGAGCCTCACAAGATCATTTTCATGAGGAAATGTTACAGAAAAAGTGATTAAAAAAATATAAATATTCCAGAACTTCCAATTGTAGAAGAGGAATTGAGCTGTCAGCTCTGATTTGGCACAGTTGCAACAACATTCCCCTTCAAAAAATGAACAAACATACTCAAAGCTCAGCAGTGCTGTGGAAATATCCTCAAGAAAATAAATTGAGAATGAGAACTCCTGTGAATACTCTTGAGGATTAATAGCCAACAGATCGAGCTGACTACATATTGAAAATGCTGTATGCAGAAAAATGTTGGGTCATATTATGGTTCATATAACATTATGTTAGGGAAAAGGCTAACAAGCGCAAAAACTGATGGAACTGGTCCAACCTCAGAGGTCAATAAATACATATAAAGCACATACTTTTGTTACACAAACAGCAAATACTTCTTCTGTAAAGCATAAGAGCTGCATCTCCCTGTTGCAAGACTGTATCAGCACATCACATCTGACACAACTCTCATAGCAGTCTGATTTTGCACATTTTTGTTGGCTGTTGCTTTTGTTCCCAACACTGCACAACTTACTGGTGTTTCACGAGGAACGTTATCTAAATGGATGATTCATTCTGGACAACAGACTGTCTTGCATATTTCCACCCACAACTTCCCTGACAGAATTGGAAGAGAAACTGCCCGTGGAGGCCCTATGGCTGTACACTCCTTTGTTCTGTTACAAAATATAGCATCAATAAAATAAAGCCAACCTACGCATATCAAGTTTGTTTATGTGTGCAATATGACAGATTCAAACTAGCTACAGGAATGAGTGAGATGGAATTCACCTGTGGTATTCCATCATATACAGCCAGGTCAATCTACAGCAACTTGTACAGGGGGGTTCCATTCCTAAATGACACTGATATGGTATTTCCCACAGGGACCCCGACCAGGAATGTAAATCAAATAATCTGCCAGATTCCATGGTTTAATATGTATGCTTAAACCCATGGCTGGACTTCCCCATGTATATGGTCTTGATAACTCAATAATTACAAAGAGTGCTTTATTGCTTAAAGCAGTCTCACTGTTAACTTGAAAGTAGTCTATGTCTCCCACTGACATACTAAAGATTACATTCAATGAACTGTCGCTACAAACCTACAGTATCTTTTTATTTTAAAAGTAAACCTTAGGTAAACCTTATAAAAAAATACTTTTTAAGGCGCAAGCCGACTGAAGTCATGGTTAAATAATATACGCTATGTTTAGAAGACAGTGCAACTTTAACTAGTATAAGGTACTGAAGGACAATGAGACTGGTCATTGGTGGAATGGTAACACAGTGGTAACATTTTCTAGTCTTGACACATCTGGTGATAATCCATTAATGAACCAAGGTATCAGTATCACTGTGCAACCATATCTGGACCTCTGTGTCATGTTTTTAACAAGACAAACAAAAACATCCTTCAGTAATCGCAAAGCAAACAGGATTTCTGTCAAACCTGGCTTTCATTGTTTTATTTTAGTTTAGCTGTCAAAAATAAACCACTGCAATGCACTGGGCCTCTGAGAATTAGCAGCACCATCCCCACCCTTGATTAGAAATCCTTAAGGACAGCTCCATTTTCCCTTGATAAGCAGACAAATGTAATGTATTTAAATACTACCAACTAGTCATAGGCACAAAGGGGACCCTTTAGGGCTCACCTAGTAAAGGCATTGTCACAGGAAGTGAGGCGTGAGTCAAGCATTCGCGAGCTAAATCATCTGAGGTTGGCTTCAGCATGGCCAAGCAACCCTTACTGGCTAGGAAAAGACCAGTCAGGCCAATCGCTTGCTTCCAGAGTTCAGTACCTTTTAAATTATAGGCACCAGCTGATTAAAGCGACTAAGGACCCCTTAACTCTTATCCTGCCACCATGGACTGTTACTGACAAGCAAACTCCTAGTTGAAAACATGCACATAACTTTAAATAAAGTCACCCCATGTTAAAAACACAAAAGGGATGGAGAATTGTGAGTTTCTTTAATGTTGTAATGATGAGTTCCATGGCTAGACTTAACCCTAAAATCCATTGAACTCCAGACTTTGAAACAGATTGATTTGCTTATTTAATGTATCTGTGTTTTCTTTTGATTGTCTGTGGTGGAGTCAACAGACTTTCTTCTGCTGTCCCTTGTTATGATGTTTGCAATCACAGCTGCAGGTTTTCTGCTGTGTCTGGAGGCCTAGGAAGTTATTTTCACTATGCATGGAAACTCATATATAAGGTTTATGAGCATCCTTTGTTATTTCACTAACTGGTTCCTTGCTTGGCAAGCCTGCCAGACGGTCCAGCAGTGCTTTGGTGAGGGGGCAAAGAAAACAAGCAAGCAAAACTGAGCCACCAAATAAGACAGCAACTCCCTATTCTGGCAGTCCCACACGTTATGCCTCAGGTCCTTCTGAATCAAAGCCTGGTTGCTTTGTATTCACAGTTGTCTTCCACTGGAATTACCTTTCAACTTGCCCAATAGTTTAGAGTTGCCGCACATATTATATACGTGTATATAAAACAAGTTTCCTTTCTCAATCTGTGTCTTTCTGGCATATGTTAAGCCTGGAAACATCTCTTCCAAAATGTTATGGAGTGTAACATGTGTTGTGTTTGGATGAGGTTAAAAGCTCTATGACCAAAAGCAGACGAGTCTGGCTCTTTCTCATGGTGGTTAGTGGTTTTGTTGGTTGATGCCCAGCCTCCACACCTGTTACATGACCATACAAATTTGATAATGTTAGACCTACATTCATTTTTTACTGTAAAATCCACAAAATACCCCCAGAAAACTAAGCAAACGACTTTCAAACCTGGATTTGAATTTGCATTCATATTCGTCACTGGTCCATGTAATGCTTTTCATTTCAATTTCTAAGCCTATTTTTAATACCCTGAATGGTATGTTCCCATTGTGAGCATTTAATTGAAGAAAAGAAAATCATTTCAAGTTGTATTTATCACAGAAGCAGCAGAAGTTGGAGCAATGGTAACTAGAAACACTGACTTTTTTTCTTCAATTTTGTGAGGGGAAAAAAAAACAAAAACAAAATTTTCACCATAATGTCAATGTTTCAATTTTTGAAAGGATAAGCATTATACACAGCTAGAAACTTACTTTGAAATCACTGTTTCCATTCAACAGCTAGGACTCCAAGCTACACCCCCACCCCCACACACCCCCCCGGAGGAAAGTCCCCAAATCAAGCTGAAAGATTCTTTTCCGATTGGCCGCAGGTAATTGTTTGAGGTCTATTGCAGAAAACATGTTTTCTTGTTTCTTGAAACATGTCTCTGGAAACATGTTTCCTCGTGCATGTTGGGTTTTATGACACTATTCTCCCTTCTTGCTGCTGCATGCCCCTTTTCTTGGTCATTGTTAATATCTGCATGCCTGAAACTTGCCTTAATACATTGGGTTGACCATTGAAACTGTTCAGAACAATTTTTTGGTTATCATTTTTTGTAAATGATGCTTTTGTCTCCAGCTACACTGTGATTGTGTGTTTAAATAGTAATTACATTGTCAATGCACAACCACATGCATAAATAATGTTTATAAATGAAATGTCTGTGTTATTACAGTGTAGTTAAAATATAAAATGACAATCCCAAAAAACTGTTAAATGGGCTCTAATGTTTTCTAAATAGGAAATTACCAATTTAAAAGGTACTGTCAGGGTAAACCATATCAGATGTTTGCCGAACACACAGCACTAATATCTGAAGGGAAGTTTAGATTAACATTTCATTTTATCAAAGTATGTGGTAAAGGTTCCCATGGCTCTCAAACTAGATAAGCCACCAGCCAAGACAATTTGAAAGAAAATCTGAATCGTATTATTACCTTTATTAAAATAAATAAGGCCACATAATCTACCTTTCCTATATTGTTTATTTTCTGTTCTACGTTTTGTATCAAATCCATTTCAACCTTGTTTTTCCTTGTGGAAAGTCCAATTAAACACAAAAGCAGGACCTTTCGGGGTCCGGTCTGAGCTGCAGCTGTGAAAACACTGCTGGGCAGCAGACAGAGGCCAGGGGAAGTAGCTTCTCTTCTGAGGGATTGTGGGAAATGACTTTCTCCTAACCTGGAGCTGTTAGTGTAATATCCTTCACAAATATCTGAAACTCAAGAAACTGTCAGGACATAAAACTGGAATGAGCTTGTCCTAGACTATCCAATATCTAGAAATTAAACACAGCTGGCCGTCTGTACGTTCGAAAGAGATCATTTTCCTTGACTGAGGATAGCTGGGCTTGATTGAGTATACCTTCACAAGATCATCCACAGTTCAAAAACACAGGCATATATACAGCCTAAGTTGCATATGTCTACAGCAGACAACTAGAACTGAAGAGCGGTTTCTGAACCCATAGTCAAAGAGCAACACACAGTGATTGCAAACATCATAACAAGGGACAGTAAAAAATTAAAAGAACATGAAATTTGATTCTACCAACCTAAGCAAGCTCTATAATATAATCCAATAGTAAGAATGGAATAGCGAATGCGCTTTGTTCATTCTTTAGTTGTCTGGAATTCAGATGTACCGTCCTTTCCCTATTCAGGCCCGTCTGTGTCCCACAGTTCAGCAGAACACAAGGAATGACCTTTTAGAACTCATCAAATGTGTCAAAAAGTTACGTGGTCATATCTCAGTTATAATCAGTTCAACACAATCTCAAGCGGTAATCTTTGACATTCATGATGATGTAAAATGTGTCCAGTCTTGAGAAGGACTGAATGATGGTTCTACACGGGTAACACAAAAATAACAAATGAGTGACGAAGACATAACCATGAATACGAATTGTGCACCTCTGGCCCAGACAGGATTTGTTTCTTTCCTCAAGAGATGTCCACTGATTAATTGAGAATATTTTTGCTTTTGAACACCCACGTCTCTATTTGCTAAGAGGGTGGAGGTACGGCTCAGAAACCATTATCACTATGCACTGTACAGCAACACTTCCGCACAACCTAACCAGGGATCCAGAAACAATGAGGCAGAGACTAAAGAGTTAACCAGCTGCGTTCTAAATATACATCAGAAGAGAATACTGCAGGCTTAATCTCAGTGCCCTGGATCCCCTTTCCATTTTTAATGTTTCCTGGGAATTTGGCCCCATCTGCATGTAACTCAAAATTGTGGTACGTTCTCAAGGTCTGAGGCTGTACCAAACAAAGTCTAAACTGAAAAAAAAGGGGGAATCTTTCTTTGACCTTGTTTCACTGTGCTGCCCTCATCCCTTTATAAAGGGGCTATCATTGTCCTCTTATCTGCAACAAAAACAAAATGTAGCCAGTGCTGCTGATTAGACCCCATCGTCACAACGTGTGTTTGTCTCGCTCAGACAAGTTCCTTCTGGATTAGACAGTACACATGATAAATCCCTAGGCATGCCAAGAAAGATAAGCCTATCAATCTTTCAGTTTGCTTCATTGAGGGTATGTTGCATTGCATAGTGTGTGTTTATAGAGCTTATGAGAATCGTTTTGATTTCCATTTTTTAAATGCGTATTCAGAAAGATGTAGTATATGTGGCCTTTTCTGAGAAATACATCCAAAGTAGGTGAAAGGGTTCTACTTGTAAGGCACCCAGTGCTGGTCTTTAGAACGACCTTGTTGAAATGTGTTACTGATCAGCACTGTGCCAGTGTAAGATGGTTCATTAAGGACTGGAAAATTTTTTTTTTTTTAAAAGGTGTTATGTATGATAGAAATGATGTCCGGATCTTCACATTTCCGTCTAGATCACATTTCAAATGTAGTGATTAGGTTAAAGTTGTATAGCCTGGCTCTTTTGCATAGTGGTTAAGCCACTCTGTGCCATGACCCAGATCTCTTATATGGGCTGCAGCCGATTGTGGGAGCTAATGGGTGAAGATTGTAACGGGCAGTGTTCTGTGATGCGCTGTCGTTACGGCTTCTGACCCTTGTCAGTGAGATGAGATTAAAAGCTTTTGCAAAAGTCTTGTATTGTTTGTTTGTTTTTTACCATATGGTCAACCCCCAGTCAATCAAGAAGAAAACTACAAACACACAGACAGTTAAAAGTCAGATTGTATGTTTATACAAATTGTAAGATTTTCAACAGCAATGTAATGTTTCTGTTCTAAAAACAATTGTAGCGCAAAATGTGATCTGTTGCTGGAAATTCTGCAGACTGGTTTTCCAAAGGGTTTCTTTAGGGTAATACTGTATTTGCTTGAGTAAATAGGTTAGGCGCTGTTCTCAAAACTGTACTGTTGGTACAACAATTCTGAGAATTACGATTAGAAAACAGAAGGGATGCAAGTCAAATCTTAGTTTCTATAGACAATCTCTGTGGTTTTTCGCTTGATTAACTGTCACCTTGCGTAACCATGTGTGTGAGTGTGTGCGTGTGTATCTGTATCTGTCTGTTTTGTAAAATCAGCAAAAGTGATCTGAAAGTCGCCTCAATTATTCCTGACGGCTTCTCCAGCTCTTGAAAAGGTTGAGGCTTTTGCCTCAGGCCCAAACATGCATGATGTTCCGCTGCTATAGAAGGTATCAGCTCTGATTACAGTAAACACGATGTTAAAACATGCCTGCTTGATTCATGCTTTAGTGCTTATTCCCATGCGGGGTTAATGTGCACCTGTTTTACTTTTGCCTGGAGTAAACAGAGGCAGCCCTGCCAAGTTCAATGCTGACAAGACAGTGGGAAGGGAGCGGCATTTGTAAATTAGGCCTTGGGAAACCAACTTTTCTGTCTGTTTTGTTTTCTCAATTCTTTTGTCAGTATTACCTGAAATACTGTACTACAGTGAAATCAGATGCACC
Organism: Acipenser oxyrinchus oxyrinchus; assembly: GCA_030684275.1. Taxonomy (NCBI): domain Eukaryota; kingdom Metazoa; phylum Chordata; class Actinopteri; order Acipenseriformes; family Acipenseridae; genus Acipenser; species Acipenser oxyrinchus. The sequence continues at coordinate 137,946 of JAGXEW010000186.1, forward strand.
CCACCCTCTTTGTGACACAGGGATCAAGTTATATTGACTTTCAAAAACTGCTTGGTTATGTTTCAGTTTGATTTATTGAGTGGGAAGGACAGATCTTATTGTTTTCTTTGAATAAGCAATGGAACGTGTAAGCTTTCACCTTTAGGCTACCAAGTTCATACCCTCCTACCAGAATCTATAGAATAAAGACATATAGAGGATAGACCATGAACGTTCATGGAATACTGTAGTTATGGATGAATAAGTCACAATTAAACAGCTGAATTCACCTAATTACTTTCCTTAGATCAAGCGTAGCAACATGGCGTTATTATTTAATTGGATTTATATGAATGCAAAAAAACCCAAAAAACTCTGGTTCTCTGGTTCGCAAAGCGCTCTTATTGTGATTGGCTGTGGCTCACGAGGACCAAACAGAACTCCAAAAGAATTCCAAATCACAGGGTATCAGTAGAGGTTTCAAAATATTTTTCAGAAGTATAGACCCAGCCAGTATTGATGATTCTTTTTTTCAGGTTTTATTTACCGGGTGGTTTATAGGTGACCAGTTCATGGATCCATCGGGGGTGAAGTATGCACCATAGATTAATGAAGCAGGACAAGACAACAAGACAGTGGTTTGGTTGCCACCTCGAGCCATAGGGAGCACTGCCATAGCATATCTATAGTTCACAAAAGTGCTGCATGTCATGGATTGTCAGTTTTGCAGTTAAAATTAGTATTAAACCAATATGACAAGATGTAGACCACACTTCTCTTTTGGCTTGTGCTCTGTTAAATCACAACAGTGAAACATAAACAGTATTTTAGAGATTGTACCTTTTGATGTCACATTAGGGAGCAGTTTCTATCCTTGTTGTGCCACTGAACACAAATCCACTCCTGAGGGTCTGGGTGTTACCAGCACAAAGGGGCTTGTCAGCTCTGAAAGGCATGTAATGTTTCAGGGTCTTGACTGAAGTCTTTAAATCTCTAACGCAGGTAAGCAGAATCTTCTAGAGGAGGGTGTGGTCAACACAGTGTCATCTCACAGAGGAGTTTACCTCAAGACACATCCTTGGGCTGCAAAATCCCTTTCTAAAGCTGTACAGTATATGTATGAACCTGGATTGTCTAGCTTTTCAATGCAGTTCAAGGTCTTGCACCTCAGTGTACAGACTAGTGTTTTGCAGTAGTCAGATTTCTTAATGTTTCCCTGTAACACGTTTTAAGCCAACAGATATTAAGTAAAGCAGAAAGAATCCTATTTTTAATTGCAATACAAGAAGCACACAGCACTGAGTACCAATCAGTGATACTGTAGTAAGACAATATCTTCTGGCAGTGTGATTTAATACCAGTATAAAATTATTTAACATCCAGTCATGCTGTAAAGAGGAACTGTGAACCAGTAGATAATATAAGAGTTATCTTAACTACTGTATTCTGCTTCTTCTTTACTTTGTATCCTTTTTCTGTTTCCACATCCTGGTGACCTTTTAAACCTTAGAAGTTCAAAGCACCGCTGTGGCCTAAATAGATTTCTCAGAAGCAGGTACATCAGAGTTGAACCATTAACCTGCAACACTCTGCTCCTAGTGGGTGTCAGCAGCAAATTTGCTTTTTGTTGCGTTTCTTACTTTTAGAGTACATGTGGTATTTCTTGCATCCAGGGTACTGCAGGTTAATGGTTACACTCTGGAATACCTGATGTACTTTCTCATATGCTATGAAGGGAGGTGATTATGTAATATGTATCAGTGTTTCTTTTCTGTCTGGTCCCTGCTAAATGGGAGTATGATCCCCAGGAGGGAATTGAGTGGGACAATTTACATTCCCTTACCTTGGATGGTCTCTGAGTAATTAAAGCAACCATTTGAGACTCAAAGGGAAAGTGGAAAAGCATGTTAGCTATGTCAGGAATTATCTTCAGATTTGAGGGTTTAACTTGCAGTAGCATTGTCAAAAAACAAGAGGCCATCCGCTTCTTTTCACTCTGCGAGCCCGCCATGCAGCCACCTCAGAGCTACAGCATCGGAGGACCACACAGCTCTGGGCAGCTTACAGGCAGGCCCGCAGGCGCCCGGCCAGTCTACAGGGTTCGCTGGTGCGCTGTGAGCCAAGGACACCCTGGCTGACCTAAGCCGCTTGGCCAATTGTACGCCGCCCCATGGGAACCTCCACCCATGGTCGGCAGTGGAAAAGCCTGGACTCGAACAGGCGATTTCCAGGCTATAGGGTGCATACAGAATTCTGAGGTACTGTTAATAGCCACTGAAAAACATTTTAGTCATCCCAGCTCAGTTGGACCAAAGAGGGTTGTCAACTTTGCCAAAGGCTTACGACAATTAGGTACTTTTGTTGGAAAGCCTTTAAAACATTCTTTAAAATGATAATAACCTTATACACAGATAATTTGCATGTACTTCCCTGTCATCATTTTCTTATTCACATGTGGTTCATGTGTCATCAACCATAAATAAGGGAAAAACCATAATTTGGTTTACTTGGGCTGGAACAACACATTTACAAATCTGAGCCTCACACCCGTGTATCTTGGGTATTTCTTCACTACTGTATACTTTGGAAAGTTAACGGTTTGGGATACAGGAGTATTACGTGGACTTTATACCTGCTTCCAGTGCACAAGCTGTCAGACTATGCCTATCAAATTAACTTTTTCAATCAGATAGTCTCATTCAAAGGCAAAACAGATAAGCTGAAGATGTGTATTTTATTGAATTGTTTTGCAACCTTAACCTAGAAGTATATGGGCTTAGGGTGCTTAGAACTGAATAAAAGCTGTCTCTATTTTAAGATATTTCATTTAATAAAGCTCAAAGAGGAACACCTGGTGCTGTTGTCAATGGGGACCTTTTGGAGAAATCTAATGTTTGAGTTCAAGTTTTCTTTTTCTTTTAAATACATTTTGAGTGCCCAAATGTGTTCCCTCACCGCAGCTTTCCCCACAAAAGATCAGTTTGCTTCCCTGATCAGTAGGAACGCCAGAGTCAATCTGACGCTCTCTGTGGAATCCTGAGTAAAGATCATCAACATCACTGGTTCAAGTTTTCTGAAAAGTTATTTTTGGGATACAAATGATCTAATTATGTGAAAGAATTGTGTATAGCTTCCAAACGTCTGAATTCACAATAGAAAAATAAAAATACTTCAACCCTTATCAAATGCAAAGTTTACTCATGAAAAGATGATAATCTAACATTCGGTGCAGCTGGCCAAGGTTGCATAGTGTAATGTCCTGAGGCCGTCTCATGAGAACGTAGAGAGAATGGTATTTTGCTAGCATATAGTGTATGAAAAGATTGTGCTATAAAGTATAAAGTTGAAACAAGGGCAAACCTTACGATTAAAAAGAAACAAAAAAAATGCTGGCAAACTGGAATCATACCCAACATGACCTTCAAAATACACTCAGAGCATTATACAAAATACCATCGAAAGAGCCACCTCAGAGTGCTTTTTACACAAATGTTAAACTGTCTCAATAAAGTAAATTGGAGTTAGCGTCCCTGTGTCATTTTCACAGCGCTGTTGCATACAGTTACTTTTATTAAACCCACTTCAATGCTGCAACCACAAAATGTAAGCAATTACATAAATCTCAAAGACAAAATTGCATTTATTTTCCAGTGCAAAATTCTTTCTCAAATGTTATACAAACTTCAAACAAGAGAAAACATCAGGACAAAATGATAATTTACTTTATTGAGGATTATTACTATTATTTGACTTTACATGATTGTTCTGTTTGTCAGATCCATATTTTTTCACATTTCATAGTTGTTCTGTTCGTCGGGTCAACTTTGCCACTCTGCACTGTAGCGTTCCAGTATGGAAACCCAACAACCTCTGTACAACAGAGCTTGTGCACTACCTCATTTACACCACAGGGGGCTCGCACCAACTCTCCCTACCTCTCTTACCCTGGACTGTATTTTCCTATTTTAATTGCGTGTGATAATGCCTTTATTGTAATGACCGAGACTGGTTGAGTTTAATAATCCTTGAAATCTAATATCAGCCCCACCAGGATTTACACTCCAGACTGCATGGAATCCCCTTGGATTTTGCATCTTCTTTTGTTGGCTTTCATTTACATAACAAAAAAAAAATACAGTGGATGCTTTCTTCTTACCTGCTTGCGCTGTGCATGAATGGTCTAAATTGAGCCAGTGTACTTGGAGTTAATTAGCTGCTTTACACAATGATTGAATAACAGCTGCCAACTACTGCTTTTTCACACCAATTCCTGTGTTAACCTCCCTCATTAAAGCCAATTGGAATTCACATTCCTTTGTAATTCTCACAGCATACAACTTTCTTAGCAGCTCCTTTTCCCTTCTTCTCCAGGGTCGTTTTAACACCATCCTATCAAACCCAGCCCTGTTATTAGAACCAGGAGGCACTTCTTAAATCAAGTGTAATTAGAACTCAGCCAGCCAGCTCTCACAGCTATCAATTGGTGGCAACTCAATATTCCTGAGGAAGTCATGGCAACTCTTTCCTTGAAAGGGGGTTGTGAAACAGGATGTTTCTTTGAGAGCATCTGGTTTAAAACATCAAGTGGGAAAAGAAGAGACTCTACAGCAGGGGTGTCCAAAGCTGGCCATTCCAGCCGTGGTCCTTGTTCTAACTTGTTAAATTGAGTGAATTAAACCTGGAGAGGAATACCCCCTTGTTTTTGTCTGCTTTTGTGGGTATTACAGCAGCAAAAACATGCTAGAAAATGAGTTTTTGTGAATCTTATTTCAACTGAGCTTCCTGTTTTCTTACAGCAATTCAAAGATTTATGTTGTGTGTCTTTTAACACTGACTGAAATATACCGTGGCACTCTCTCAGCAAAATTGGCTTACATACGTAAACAACCCCATCCTGACCTTATCTCGGGGGTATTGTCCTCAAAATACATAAGTGCAAAACAAATGAGATTTAGAAGGAAAAAGAAAGGCAAAACCAGAATGCGGTAGAGTCACACCCAATCACAATACAAGGTGACTATAGCTGATTGGCAGCATCGTGTGTACCACTTACAGCCAATCATATTGGTGCTGACATCACAGCAAACAACAGCAGCAGACAGGATACAAAAATGTCAGTCGTGGCCATAGAATTCAGTCAAAAATTAAGTTTTGTTTTTCCGATGGTCTTTTATACTTGCCGTTCAAGGGCTGCACTGTGAAGCTTCGACCCAGACTTGTGTATTTGAAGACACTTCCTGAAATAGAGAATAATGAAGGATTACAGCTGGATTAAATGTTCTTTATTAAGATGTGCTAGATCGTCATTAAAGCTTACAGTATCTCAATGTATTGATCCTTCTTCAATTGCCCTACAAACACTAAACAGTTGGAAACCCATTTTTAAAGAGCAAGTCTCTTCAAATGTCATTTAATAGTTTTCCTCTGATGATTTTATGGTGATTGCAATCCTTATGAGTGGTTCTGGGCTCAGGTCTCCAATATTGAGAAGTCTTTTCCGTCCTGGACTTAGGATTCTCCAGACAATACAAGCTCAAAAGCAGGTAAAGGCAGATTTAGAGAAAACTGATAACTCAACAGAACCCACAACCACTCAGGATAATTACAATCATCATAAAACAGCAAAGGAAGTGTACAATAAAAAGAAAATATTTGAAGCTACTTAATATTTAACAAGATACAATTTACAAAATGAACACAGTGTTTAGGCCAAAACAGGCATATAAAACGCAGGAAGTCGGTTATTGTTTAGTTTGATATACAAACGCATCAAGAACATGGAGGTGATTCAGGCAACTTAACAAAACAAGACCAAAAAGACTAGAATTAAAAGCAGTGCAGTTTGTTCCATTTTAATCTTGAACAGTGAGGTTTTTTATGAGCCATTTAGATTGATAGTTTGTGGACAGATAAGACCTTAAGTCAAAATAGACGCTTAAATCAAAACAAAGAGCCTGAAAACAATGGAGTGGCTTGTAATTGGGCGGGGCAGTCATATATTTATAGCAATGATTTAGGAGCATAAGTGAAAACATCTTATGCTATTATTCATCGAAGCGGGTATTTTATGTTGTTGTCAAACTGTATTTAGAAATAATTGTGGTGCCTTTTACTTGCAACTGAAATATGACCTATTTTCATGTTGCATAAAGGATTAATTTACTCTGGGAAACACAGTACCATTCTGTAATTATGTGTATTTGTTTTATCATGGAGTCCCAGACTCATTCAGTTGTTTTTGATGAATTGTTAAGTATGGTACAAATATTATAGAGCCGTGAATACATTCATTTCGGAGAAGGGCCTCTCTGGTGCATCTGCTGCATCTTAGTTGGTGCTTATCTTTTGCGAGCCGAGTTCAAAGCAGCATGAAGTTTTAACATCTACTCTCATGTAATGGAAATCATGAAGATCTGGATACGTCCAGTGACTGCTGTGAATAGTGCAGCTGGCAACAAGGGAAAGATCTCGTGACAGCCTGGAGAGACAGCTGACAGGAGGAAAGAGACCCCATTGGGGCTGGCAAGGGTTAGCTACCCTTGTCGGCAGTATCCAGCTCTGTGTTTACAGGATGCTGGAGTCACCCGCCCAAGGCTTCTAAGAAATTAAAGAGAAAAATACTCCTAGAGTCTGTGAGAGCGAGGGCGGAAGATGACTCAACGTTGGACAACACGGTTAAGGACTTAGGAACGGAAACGGATATGAGTATGGAGAGTACTTCACAAAAGACTAGTTCAAGATCTGCAGTTAGTAAAGACATGGAACTCCAGGTTTGTGTCTGCGGCTGGAGCAAGGCGACAACGGTCAGGGGTTTGAAGATTCATCAAGGGAGAATGAAATGCTTGAGGGAGAAGGGACAAGGGCCTCGCATTGATCAGTACTTCTTAAGAAGTCAGTCAAGTCAGTCGAATGAAATCCAGCGACAGGAAGCAAACCACAGTTCGCAGGATATCAGCACCCCTGTCATAGACGTGAGGAGGACTTGCATGGACACAGTTAGTTATGAACCTAATGATCCTAAAGCCTACTTTGGAGATTTGCAATTTAGTTTTTCAACTTCAGAATTCAGCACTACATGGCAATGCCTAGAAGTTGGAATAATGGCAGGATGCACCATATCTCCACTGGCTTTTACAATGGCAATGGAAGTAATCATTAGGGCATCAAAATGGGTAGTGGGAGGAGAGCGCTTGGCTTCTGGGATGCGACTACCACCAATTCGAGCATACATGGATGACATGACAACCATGACTACAACAGTAGCCTGCACTAATCGGTTATTGGGCAAATTAACCAATAACATTGAATGGGCACGAATGCAATTCAAGCCCACTAAATCAAGGAGCATCTCTATAATTAAAGGTAAAGTAGTAGATAAAACGTTCTTCATTAACGGTGAGGCAATACCAACAGTGTCTGAGAAGCCAGTGAAGAGTCTTGGGAGATGGTACGGCGGGATCTAAAGGACACAGTTTGTGTGGGAGAAGTTAGACAACAAGCAGGGAAAGGGTTGAAGAGCATAGACAGCAGCGCTTACCAGGCAAACTAAAACTCTGGTGTTTTCAGTTTGGTCTACTGCCGAGGTTGCTGTGGCCACTGACTGTGTATGAGGTTTCTTTGACCACAGTAGAGAAGCTGGAAGCCTTAATCAGTTCATACATCAGGAAATGGTTGGGAGTTCCACGCTGCCTCAGCAGAGTGGGACTTTATGGTAAAGGAATACTGCAGCTACCAGCATCCGCCTAACCGAGGAGTTTAAGCGCCAAGGTCAGACTGGAAATGACATTAGTAGAGTCACGCGACAAATGCATAAGGGAGGCAGCACCTGTGCTGAAAACTGGAAGAAAGTGGGTGGCAAAGAAAGCTGTGGAGGATGCAAAGGCTGCCCTTCGAATTGGTGATATCATGGGGCAAGTTCAGCATGAAGGTGATATCATGGGGCAAGCTCAACGGAGGAAGATGGTAGTCAACGAGGTGCAAAAGCAGGAGGAGAGGATGAGGTGTATAAAGGCCATTTCCCAGGCCAAGCAGGAGAATGGATGAGATGGGAGAGTGTGGAACAACGCAAGATTGGCTGGCAAGACCTATGGTCAATGGAACAGAGCAGGATCAGTTTCCTCATCAGGTCAACATATGATGTTCTCCCATCACCACAGAACCTAAACCTCTGGGTAGGAGAGGATCCCTCATGTCCTTTGTGTTTGTGTTCATCACCTACAACATTAAGGCACATTTTGACAGGATGTAAGGTGGCTCTTAGCCAAGGTCGGTTTACTTGGCGCCATGACCAGGTACTGCGATGTTTGCCCTTAGCATTGGAAGACAAGTGTAACATGGCCAATAAGTTGCCACCTGTTCCATCAAAACATTACACACAAAGACAACATTCCCCGTCCAGGAGACAATATTCCTCCGCCCAAGAAAAGGTGTTAAAACCAATCCTCGCCCAGGACAACTGGAAGCTGCTAGAGACTGGAAAATGCTGGCAGATGTTGGTCAACGGCTTATTTTTCCACCTGAGATTGCCACCACTAACCTTCGACCAGATATTGTCTTGTGGTCTGGATCAGCACGCCTTTGTTCACCTGGTAGAGTTAACAGTGCCACGGGAGGATGCTGTAGATGAGGCGTATGAGAGGAAGAAACTGCGGTATGCTCAACTAGCCACTGAAGCGGAACAGCGAGGATGGAGAGTCCGGTTTACCCAGTGGAGGTGGGTTGTCGAGGATTTGTGGCACACTCTACAACCCGGTTTCTCAGAGATGTCGGATTCAGTGGCCAAGAGTTGCGTCGCACAGTGAAGAACTTATCTGAAGCAGCAGAGAGGAGCAGCAACTGGCTGTGGTTGAGACGGAAAGATTCTGGCTGGGGATCTCAAGCACAATAGAAAGAAAGAAACGCTGATGTACAGGTAAGTAAGCTGGGCTGAGTTGAGTGGGGACAGAGGGGGTGACTCTGGTACGCCAGAGTCACCGCCGAGCCCTCTTGAGGTGTCGTGGGCTAGTCGACGAAACACAGAGGATGGAAGGTGCCCACTTGAAGACCCCAGGGATGTACCCTACTTAGCTCCATCCAGACGGTTGTCATGCTGATGCGCTGGGGAGACCGCACTGTGGTTGATCCCCGGAGCCAGCATCACAGCCGTTGTGTGTGCTGATGCGCTAGGGAGGCAAAATAAGCTGATCCCTGAGCCAGCATTACACTTCAGCCATCAACACCAGACAGAAGGATATCTACATCATCATATGGAAGGAAGCGCAAATGGATGGAGACACCTATGGATCACATTAGTTTACTGTAAAGCTGCCTTAGTTGGTGCTTATCTTGGCGAGAGCCGAGTTCAAATCAGCATGAAGTTTTAACATCTACTCGTAATGGAAATCATTCTACTAACTTACTTTCTTACTTTTAAAACACAGTTGCAATAATTTCAGTCTGGCTACAAATACCTTTTTCCAGTACTGCATAATGTAGTCAGACAGGTGCCTGTCAATGCCACATGCAGTAATCATACCTGAAGGCATGTTGGTTGGTTGTATTTCCAAAATTCGGTGTGGTTAGATGTTCAGGTTTTATAGCCATGCACATATATACAGTGACAGCTGCCTCTTCTCAGCAAAGTGATAACATGTAGGTTAAATACTTATGATATAATATGAATACACACCACAACAACAACAGAAATGTGTTTGCATGTCTATGTATTGTATTGTTCAGTATATTGCAGTTTATCTATTCATCCTATCCAGACTTTTTCAGTCCTAAACCTGTGCTATAGCGTGCAAACTGGGGTAATTTTACTTCATTTTGTTGATGCAGGTTCTGTACTGAAATCGCTTGTGATCTAAGCAGATTTGAATCAAGACTAGGTAAAAGGCTAGTGTGTGAACCACTATGCTACTTAACCTTCAGGTTTTTTTTTTACATTGAGTTGAAGTTGCTTGATGCATGTCCATCTCAAGTCATTGTTTAAGGTAAGCTTCCCTTGCTTTAAAGCTGAAAACTAGCAACACCCCTGTGAGCTGTGCTTGTGAACTCTCCCCCTCTCTGTGCAGTGGGATAGAACTGCAGAATCAGGTTGCAATGAGAAGTTGTATTGGATGTTGTTCGCAGCACACTCGGTAATAAGCCTTTTTTTTAGGGTGTTTGTCTCGACTTAATTGTCGAAACGCCTTCATTCACTGCTTGAGCTGTTCAACGCTGTAATTAGAATGAGGATCCACTCCCTGTATGAAGTGTCATCTGCACTCAGTCATCAGAGTTATCAAGTGATGGCAACTCAATATTCCTGAGTAAATGAAGGTGGACGGGAACACCTTATTTCCCTATTAGGGATTCTAATGTATTGTGTCTTTGAAAGCATGTGGTTTATTCAAGCCAGGCCTGTTCGATGGGAACTGCAATGGGCTCTATTCTTGTTCTGCTGTATGAACATATATAACTAAATACATAACAGCAACCCTCTCCACTTTTAACACTAGAACCGCCATGGCAGTCATTTTGACGTTTTCACTTTTCAAATTTAAATTACTCTGCGTGTGTGAAAGATATGCGGTTGTCTGTTCTTGACTTTTCCTAAATACATGTATTAAATACCCTGATGGCGCTTGAAAGGCAGGATCGCAAAAATAAAAAGTTATAATCCTCTACCTAGAACAGCCAGAGCAGTTTAATTTTGACTGCCTTTACAATACACGCTTTTATTTTGACTATAACCTACAAGATACTATTTTATTTTTATATACAAGCCTAGTGCTATCTCTACTGAACCTGGCAGCCATCAATTATTTTGTTTTGTACAAGGAATGCACCGGAAAATATCAGTAGGAGAGATTTCATCTTGAAGCTAGCCACAGCGCTTCAACAGAAAGATTTTGATCAGAAAACTGCAAAGCAACAGGCTGCAGCAGCTCAACCTGGATTCTGTGCTGCACTGAGTGACACAGGCAAGAGAAAACATATGTCACTTTCGTTTTAAATTAAAAACTATTTTTGTTTTTACAGTTTTGTATGTACACATACCTTGACACCTGTATACACACTAGTTTGTTTTGAAATGTTTATTTTATTATAGTTTTTCATTTTTTGAAGTAGTGCTTTATATGTGGTAAGTTAGTAAATAAACCCTTTTATGTTTAATTGCTCATTTAAATAAGGCATTTCGGCTGTGCAGATATTTTAACGGTTCTAGTGTTAATGCTGTTATTCCCTCAGCCTAAATCATGTCTATAGTACTAGAAATAAATACATCAGTGATGTCTGTTTAGTAATATACTAATGCTGTAAAACATGTGCTAGGTCTGGCCAAATGTGTTGGGTTTGAAATTCGGTGTGGTTTGATGTTCAGGTTTCATATTCATGCACATGATGGCAGCTGCCTCTGTTCATCCAAATTATACCATGTGTGATAAATATATATGATATAATGCACTTTAAATAAAACAATTATTATTGCATTATTGTAATATTAGAAACAATGTACTGTTTAAAAAAACAACAACATTATTTTTGGATGTAATAAATATATTGGGTAAAAGACAGACATATTAAAGAGAAAATATGACATTGTAACTAATGTAGTCTTCTTTGTATTGCTTTGTATATCATTTTCTGTTTCAGTCATCACATCCTGAGAAATTTAAAGCACCCCTGTGACCTCAATAACACCTCAAACATGTCTCTAAGTACAGCTAATACATCAGAGTGCAACCAGAACCTCCCCACCTGCAATACTGCCCCCAGTGAATGTAACCAGAACCTCCCCACCTGCAATACTTCCCCAGTGGATGTAACCAGAACCTCCCCACCTGCAATACTGCCCCCAGTGGATGTAACCAGAACCTCCCCACCTGCAATACTGCCCCCAGTGGATGTAACCAGAACCTCCCCACCTGCAATACTGCCCCCAGTGGATGTCAGAAATACACCGTAAGAAATACCACAGACTGTAAAACAAAAATCATACACAAAGTGATTTTAAATCATAACACAAATACATCAGTAAAGGTAACAGGGATATGTCATACCCAAACAAGTTGCTTTTTGGTTAAAGTTTATATATGTATTTTCAAATAATTGCAAATATATTGATGTACCATATTGGAATTCGTGTGGGAGTGATCAAAATGAAAGATCATCCCGGGTCTCAGACTGCAGTAAAGCCCAGAGGGCCCTTATTTTCACAAGAACTTTTCTCACGCCTCTGCCCCTTTGTAAATCTACAGAAATCTGCTCCGACATGTTACCGAAACCTATATTACCTTCAATTTGGAGAGATCAGTGAGCCCCGGAGGAGGGGAAATAACATGTTAAAACAGTGCTGTGTTTTAGAGAACCTGGACAGTGTGTCTGCCTGCCCAGGCATCTGTAGGATAGCTCTGAGGCATTTCTTAAACAAATCTAGCCTGCCCCGTCTTGTGAAGGAGTGGTGCAGAATCAGTATCAGCTGATGAGGAGAGCATTATGGGATTACTATAAATAAAGGATTTTCCACATGGTGTGCCAAAACTGAATGAAGTGTAAAATGAAATTCGATTTAAATTTGGTTTTATTGTTTAATAAACTTTACAAATGATATCATTTACAGGCAAGTATTTTGGTAGGGTGAAATCACAAGCCCCACAAAGATGGGTTGTCTGTTCATGCTAAAATAATTCAGCATAGCATTTAGAAGACAGAGCCTTCTGTTAAATTACACACCGTCCCAAAGTTGTGTATTTAACACAGTGTGTTGTCTCATGAGAAGTTTCAGCAAGGTGGTCTTTGCCAGCTTGTGATGTGCAATAAAAAGGTTATGCTACAAAGTTCAAAAGACGGTTTCAAGGAAGAGATCAATTAAGATTTTGAAACACACTAACCAAATTGGTTGCTGCAACATACAAAACATTTAATATTAAAACTTTGTCGAAGTGACAAAATACACCTCATATAAAATACTAAAATAATATTCAAATAACATTGACTTATTTCATCGCTGTAACTCTGGGGCATCAAATTGCTATACTTCACAACTCAGCACCGTGTGATAAGTAGCTGTCTCTCACATGACTTAGTCATTTGTTGTGTAAATGGTATCTAGACTCTCTATAGTATGTAAAGTGCATCTCCCGATTGCTCTGGTTATGAGCAAGACAGTATGCTTCACAGAGAACAGATTCAAAACACTTATTTCCAGACATAAAGAGTACTTTTTCAAAGTCTGCTTTTATGAATAAAATACAGTTTGACATTCATGGAACTCTCTTGGAGTGATTTTGGCTTCTTTAACAGTCTAGAACAGTTTCATGAATATAAAACTGAATATAAAGTGGAAATCACTGACAAAAGGATAACAGGAACATTTAAACACATGCAGATGTATCCTGTTGAATCAGAGTTGCTCTGGCTGCCCGTGGTGGCCCTACACCATTGACAGTGTTATGGCAGATGTTTCTAATTCATTATCCAATCTCTGTAATCTTTTTACACTGGGGACCATGCACTCCGCTTCTGTTAAGATACTAATTGAATTTATGAATTGAACTTTATTATCCTGATAGTAATTGAAGAGTCAAGTTGCGCTGATGTGTGGCTGTGTCACAGTTATGTCTGTTGACTTGCCTTATCAGTTTCTCTCAGTCTCTGCACTGTCTGGATTCAGGACAATAAAAGTCAAGTACCAGGAAGGCAAATGGGATTTACTGCCTTGGGTCAGGTGTTTTTCCTACCAAACTGGTTTGTTAAAACAGCAAACAAGCAGAGCGCCTGCTTACAATACCAGTGCACCTGTGCCAGGCTGAAGTCAATAACAAAATAGCTGTGGGAAAGATTTATCGACAGAGATTTTGTCAACTGCGGTTTTTATTTATTCAGGATAACTGTTTAGTTCAGTTTTTATTAACTGGTGTGCAGCTATTGTTTTATTATTGTAATTACCAAGCTACAGGTATATCAAATCACCCTTTCCCCTTTACCAATTATTAGATATTGTTGACCTTTTTAAAAAATGTCATTTTAATCACAGGTAGCAATTTCAATTTAAATAAAGATTTCACAAACTTTGCCTAATGAAACACCTAATATTCCACTGACAAAACTCATTCTCAATAGCAACCTACAGCTATGGCCAAAAGTATTGCACAACCTAGAATTTTAGGATTGAGAAACAAAACGATATGAACATAATTTAGATATTTTATTTAACATCATGTAATCAATGAAACTACAAAATGAAATCGCAAAAGTCTGCCGAAAGCCATAATAGTAGTACAATATTTCATGTTAGATTTTGAAATTTTTCAATAGTCAGTTATTTAGCAGGTTTCATTTGACTTTATGAAGCTAAATTAATTCATTCTATAGAGTGATGCAAAACTTTTGGCGATAGCTGTAAATGCTTATATGCAACTATTGTACTACCATTGCTACTGCTTCATTGCAATCGAAGACCATTTGGTAAAAGTAAACAGATGATTGGACTAACACGCCCCGTTTCTCACCTGTTCTGGCTGCTAATAAAGGAAGCCCTCTTTCCCGATTGAAACGCTCCCTCTTGAACTCTGTAAATCATTATAAAGGCCCACAGCTAATTGTTAGCTAACCTTTGTTTCCTGGCTAATAGAGCGTAGTGTACTAGGCGTCACTCCCTGAACTTTACCGCCAAACACAGCCCTTTCCCTCCAGAGTACTACCAGGTAACTGACTGCATTCCAGGTCTATGTGCTGTAGTTCTAACTCATAGACTGAACATTCACAACTCAGTTTACTGTAAAGCTACGTCTTAGTTGGTGCTTATCTTGGTAAGAGCCGAGTTCAAATCAGCATGAAGTTTTAACATCTACTCTCGTGTAATGGAAATCTGGTTCTCATACAGGCACTGAGATTCAGTACAAGTGGAGTGCCTTCAAATGATTAAGTTGGTTGAAGGAAACTTAACTGACAAAACCAAAACCTACAATTACCTTATTTGTAAGTGGCCACAGTGGTCGATACCGAACTGAGGTTTCACGTTTCAAGATATCAAACTCCTCAGAGCGTTATTGTTGGTACCCAGTCAGAGCTAGAACCTCCTTTATTTTTTTATAGTTCAGAAAGTGAAATTCAAACATGAACAAGGGGGTGGAACAGGGTCAATTGAATACATTGCAATAGGAATGCACTCACAGTTTGTTTCCAGTATAATACATGTGCAGTGATTTTTATCCACCATTCATGAAACACAGATGTTGAGGACAGGTGAGACACATTCAAACAATCACAGTTGCCAAACAAGACTAGTTCAACACACTAGTTCCTTGTGCAAACAAACTATTTCAATGATTGGCAAATGGCTTAATGCAAATACATAACCTTTTTATCTACCCCCACCTTTCCCAACGTTGAACGTGCTTGCAAAATCCCTTTAGAAAAGATTCCATGCCAAAGACTACATACAACTGCTCTTATAAACATGAGGGCCGAATACCATCACAGTATCAGCCTTAACCTAACAAGCAGTTTGTTTTCTTTGAGCTCTCATTCCAAAGCATACTATTATTTGGAACAGGCAAATATTCCCACGCCCTGGGTTTGTTGTTGAATGCTTCCTGTTGACACTTTTAGAGATGGGGAGTGCTGGAGTCTGCGCTTCTTCAAGTACTCTGAAAGAGAAATGGAAACTTGACAAGGGCATTTTATAAATTACATGCAAGGTAATATTTGCAAAGTGCTGACAGGTGGGATTTGTGATGGGAGGAACAGCACTGCAGGGCACCCACCTCGCCTCGAGAGTAAACGGGTTTATCTACCAAAGTCTTCATACTATTGGTTCATTATCGAGGACATTCAATATGGATTTGCATAATGGCTACCCTAGGGAACAGAAAATCCCTCAATGATTTTTGCCTTCAGGCACCAAAATACTGTGTAGGTTTTGATTTTAAATTGTTAATAAATCCATAAGTGCTGCTCATAATTACTGGCACCACCTTCATGACAACCAAAAAACACCTGAAGACATTTATGCAAATAAAGGATGGAACATTTGAATATCAGTGATGGATAACCAGCAGGTTGTCAAATTGCCATGTAGAAAAGGGTCCTGGAACATCTCCCAGTCCAGGTGTGTCTACTCATAGACCTCACCTCGGGCTCACACTTTAGGTTGTTGTTTTGTTGTGTGTTATCCTGGGCTTGCTGTGTGTAGAACAGGGCTTGAGTCACAACGGGTTCCCTACATCTGCAGAGCTGGAGATGTTGTTGAACTTTATGACCTGCTTAAATACCTACAGGCAGGTGTCACTCATTACCTTAGCCAGGTGACTATCATCCCAGCTCTAATTCCAACCCGAGGCATTCTGAGGGATGCAGTCTTGTACATTATCCTACATTTTCCTCCCTCTACTCTGCCACAGTAGTTTGATCTGTAGAAGCTCCTGGAGCAGGTTGTTTAATTAGATGCTGCTGGAGCTGCAGATGTTAACAGAGCATTCTGGCTAAACAAAATGACAACCTTGACCCTTATCTCTCTCATCAAATACAATTTCTTTCTACCCTCCCATTTCCTAGACAGCTATGGCCAAAAGTTTTGCTTCACCTAAAGAATTAACTAACTTTTCTTCATAAAGTCAAATGAAAGCTGCTGAATAATGTTACGTTAACATATTGAATGACATACCGTTTTGTAGTTTTGCATATACTTCACAAAAACTGACAAAAATTGAAAAATGTGACATTTCAAAATCTGACATGAAATATTGTACTACTATTATTACTTTGGCGATATCATGTTGTAGTTTCTTTGATTATGTGATGTTAAATAAAATATCTAAATTATGTTCATATAGTTTTGTTTCTCAATCCTAAAATTCTAGGTGATGAATTGCTACCTGTGATTAAAATGAGATTTTTTAAAAAGGTCAGCAGTATCTAACAATTGGTAATTTGCACTGAGATATTTTTCTTCCTTTCCCACCTACACTTGTTTTTTACTTTCTCAGTTTTCTTTGCAATCTATTTAAAAACAAATCTTTGTTTCATTTTCTAATTATACACATCTAAGAGGAAAATATTTCAATGACATTTACAGGTAGTTTTGGTAGCACTTTATATCAATAGCCATGTAATTACATTGTAACATGTGGGGAATTACCAATGATTACTTGATAACTACTGTGCAATTACATGGAAAGGGCCTTGTGAACAACATTTTGTTACCGTGTGTAATTACAGACCATTTGCATGTGATACATTTTTTTCCACCAGTTGTTACCATATTATTACCTCTTTCAATTTTTAATTTTTAAAAATTAAAAAAAAAAAAAAAAATTTAAAAATAACTTTTGATTGGTGAAAGGAGAATACAATCTTTGCACATTGCAGCAATGGGCAGACTGGTTTGATGTTGGCCAGACAGCAGTACAGAGAGTCTAGACATGGATTGTGGGTACAAGCACAGAGAACATGTTCTAAATTATGTTCATATAGTTTTATTTTTTAATTATGTCTTAATCCTAAAATTCTAGGTGTTGCAAAACTTTTGGCCAGCTGTACCTCATCTATTACTGCCCGATGCATTCTACTGCTTAAAGGCAAATGTTTGAACAATACACAATGATATTGCAATGGGATACCAGAGCATAGTGGTTTACCACTGTGGTGCTACCTGTAAGGCTCAAATGTAATTTGTAGCCATACCATTGTACCAGTAGCAGCCTCATACCATCGAAGCTGCCATTGTGACACCATTAACCCTTTACATGGTACCTCTCTGGTGACTTGCATTCCCCCTGAAGATCATTTGGTGAGAACATAAAAGGAGTCTTGAACTCTGTTAATTTTGATACGGTCAGACCAGTGCCCAGTGCATGACCCCTTGCGTGTTGCGTATGACTGAATAAGAAAATGCACAGAGGAAGTTTGCATAAAGAAGTGAGCTCACCCGTTTACCACCACGAGCAAACAGTACTGAGATGTGTGGGAAACCCACAGTGATGACTTAACATTATCAGTGTCCCTGCCAGACCACAAGCACAGCAACAAGAGCCGCCGGCAGCAGCTGCTGCTGAATCTTTAGATGTTTGGCAATACTGACCTTCAAATCTGGGCCCTGCTGAAGATAAGCAGACTCCTCATAACAGATATAAAGTAACATCTTCAGTATCACTCAGATTGAGGCTTGGTGCCTCGTTTCCAAAGGGAAGGGTAAAGCTTGTTTTTAAAAATCCACACTGACTGGTGATAAGAGGTCCTGTTTGTTAGGGTTAGGGTTAGGGTTAGGAACAGCACAGCTTCCATTCATGTATCTGAGGACTAAAGACAACAAAGTGCTCACAGAAATATCGAGTAACTTCCTTAGTGGTTGTTTTCCTGTCCATGTATCGCATACTAAACCCTTAAAATGAGATTTCTTTGTATGCTGCTGTTTGAGTGCTAAATGCCACATACTTCCTAGTCTTATATTTTGAAGTCTTGTTGCCTGTTCTCTATGAGACCTGTCTAGGGCAAAAAGCTAAGGTCAAGCTTTATTTTAAGAGACACTTTTTAAATGTGTTAACTATTAGCAGCTATCTTACTAACATATTAACATATGGAGTTACATTTTAAGATATTGCTATATTAATGTAGTAATATATAGCAAAGGAAAAGTTTATTTGACCTTTTTTATTAGTTTATAAATAGGTAGCATGTATCTATTACACCAAAAGAGATTTCATCTTTAGAGGTCATAGTAAAGGTTATTAAAACAACTCCATACTCTTAGAAAAGAGGTGTTCTTTATAGAACTATTAGAGTCATATTTAGAGGCTCCAAATTTGAAACATGTTATTTAAAACTGAACCTTATTTAAACCATGCAGGGCCAAAAATGGTAGAACTCGTTCAGTTTGGGAAAGAGAACTGCAAAGCTAAGCTGAGTGTATGTGACTTATGATAAAGGATATCTAACACAACATAATGTATTCACTTTTAATCACAAAAATGAAAATCATACACATGAACTGCTATTTAAAAAAGGGTGTTTTGTTTTTCCTTTTTTCGTGCCATAGAGTAAAGTATTGTACAGATAATATCTGTATAAAATGTACTGTATTAAGTAATATGTTGATTAATTGATTGAAACCGTGCCTGCATACTAATTGAAATCCCATGTGAATACAGCTCATCTCATTATTCTGAGCTGGGTGTTCATTTAATTACATTATCACGCATTACCATACAAATCACATACTCATTCTGATTACCATAGTATGGCACAATAAAATTAGCATAATGAATAAAATTGCAATAGTAAATACGAAAATCATTAACGTGCACAGTAATTGCAATTATCACGCACCATGAAGTTTAGCGGCCTTTCAGAAATGAGACCCACGGTGTGGTTTGTAACACAGCAGACTTAACAAGGATTTCAGCAAAAAAAGTACTTGTTCTAATATTGCCGCCTACACATTTTCCATATTTGCTCAGCTTGCCCATGATCACCAACAATAATAGTTATCTGTGGTAAATAAATCCAACTCTCTGATAAAAACAATTAAAGTCGCTTATTGAATAGCAAAATATACTGTCACAAAATGGGACAGGGCTCTCTTACACACAGTGTAATAGATACCAGGAAACCAAGAAGCAGAGGCCAAGGCTTGATGTTTAGTGAAGCACAGCCTCGGGTGCAGGAAAAGGAATAGAGACTGGAGCACAAGCCCAGCGCATTACACTTCAGCATACAAAGCTCCAAACCCAAGCTAAATCAAACAGAGACTGGAGCACAAGCCCAGCGCATTACACTTCAGCATTACACAGCTCCAAACCTGAGCTAAATCAGTCAGAGACTGGAGCACAAGCCCAGTGCATTACACTTCAGCATTACACAGCTCCAAACCTGAGCTAAATCAGTCAGAGACTGGAGCACAAGCCCAGCGCGTTACATAGCTCCAATCCCAAGCTAAATCAGTCAGAGACTGGAGCACAAGCCCAGTGCATTACACTTCAGCATTACGCAGCTCCAAACCCAAGCTAAATCAGTCTACTATTGATCCTCTACACAGCCTGTTCAATTCCAATCTCTCTACTTGGTTCCGCAATTTATCCTCTCCTATCTCCGCCCATTAATGATTGACTTCACAGTCATTCCTAAACCCTCCCTATATTTGTGTTGAGCCCAAAGCAACCCACAAAAACAAATTAAAACACAGGGGTTAATTTAGCAAAGGCCACTGGCTAATTATTCAACAAACTCCCCCAGGTGGCTGCTGATTCCACGGCAGACCAGCCAGAAACTAGTTCCTAAATACAGGGGCCAGTGTGAAACGGAATCACCCCTAAAATCAGTCATGTAGTTCTGTAGGGCTACCCACCAGGTCCCCACTACCATATGTAAAAATCCCTCTCCAACAACCACATAAAGATTGACTAAGCAAGCACTCTCGGGTTGACTGTAACCACATATAACTAATGCTTACAGTTTTCTTTAGAGAAGGGGTGCAGCTACATTGGTTTAAGGAACATTTGGTAAAGTATACTACAGTATTTCTTTATTTTTCTGCAGAAACCATTTTCTTGGCATCCCTGGGTAGCACAGCTGCATTTGATATAATGGAGCAACCACACAAATTTAAGAAATCCAGCTGCAAGTTTCCCCATTGCCCAGGATGCATTGGTGGCCTACTGCAGCAGGGAGTATACTTGCAGTAAAGTCTTGTGCTGATCACAAGGTAGGCAGTCTAGTGGTGAGGACTGAGAGTGGAAGTGAGGCGATCCTGGTTTCATATCTCAGGTCTTATATTAAACTTGACCCCTAGTTTGGTGAATTCAAGTCTCTGTTCCTCAAGTCTAACCGGGAAAAAAAAAAAACCTTTGTATTTAATATTACATTACCAGTGTTTTACCCTGAATAAACTCTACCTTTAGCAGACCACAACACTACCAGCAATAGCAGCACAATGGATTCGAAGCAAATCATGCACTGGGCCCTTGCAGGCTAATGTAACAGGAACCGGATGGAGGCTGGGTATGAACCATCGGGTTTAAGATAGGCAGCCGTTCAGAGAACTGCAGGGCGACCGGAAACTGATTCGCAGTGTTGTTAACCTCTGCTTGTACTTTTGAACTCTTTAAAAACCACTCGTGCTATGTTGACTGGAAATCAAAGGCATTTTGCGTGCCTTGATTTGAAACGCCCACACTCGCATGTCAACTGGGACTTGAGCAAAACTCACCTTGCTAAAAGTTCACAGTGATATACCAACATAATGCTTTGCAGTAAGGCATAGTAATATCAGAGCAAGATGGTAAAGCATTGTAAAAAAAAAAAAAAGTGTTTAATCTAGGTTTGAGGAAAGCAATAACAATGGCAAAATTACAGGGCAAAGGTCTGCTTTTATAATATTTTAATAGATGTCCTCTGAATCCAAATTAAATCTTGGAATCCCAAAAATTGAAGGCAAAGCTTTTAGTAAAAATGCATTGTAATTATGCTGTTATGTATATATGCTGATAAAATATATATATTATAAACACTTTTCTACTGTGCAAATACACTAATAGTGTAATTACAGAAATGACTGTAACTTTTTCACTGAATCATACATTTTCCTTTGTACAATCTGTGTAAACACTTCACTTGGTATTCACTTGGTACAAACAACAGTGCCTGTCAGTGACCAAATAAGGGCAGCAGTGTGGAGTAGTGGTTAGGGCTCTGGACTCTTGACCGGAGGGTCGTGGGTTCAATCCCAGGTGGGGGACACTGCTGCTGTACCCTTGAGCAAGGTACTTTACCTAGATTGCTCCAGTAAAAACCCAACTGTATAAATGGGTAATTGTATGTCAAAATAATGTGATATCTTGTAACATTGTAAGTCGCCCTGGATAAGGGCGTCTGCTAAGAAATAATAATAATAATAAATAAAGCTGACCATTCCACTTTTAAAAGAGAACTAGAAGGACAACTAAGGCGAGTAAACGGTTAACCCTGTAAGGCACTGGCTAATCTCTGAGCTGGGTTTTAGACAGTGTGGTGCGCACACACTGATTAGTGGATCTGGCTAGTGGAAGGGTGCAGGATTAATGTGGGAAAGTCATTGATAAAGACAGAGGGGGCAGATGTTTTCCTGAACTTTCCGATCAATAGAGGCCTTGGAGAATGGGCAAGGCAATCAAGGAGAGATGCTGCCTAACAAATGAATGGGGATTTCTGACTCCCTGTAGGATACTTTGCTGAGATAGTGACTAGCAGGGAAACAAAGGGACTGTGGGCACTCAGTCAAACTGCTCAACTATCCTGGAGTTTGCCTTGATTGATGGGTGGACAGGTGGAGGATACAGGGCTTTAGGGGACAGATTCTAGCTTTTTTACTCTAAATATTCATTTTGCAAATTACATTTTATATTTCAGTTCGGCAAACAGCCAGATGAATCGATAATAGAAACCACATCCGCCTGATGGAGCATCTAGGTGCAGAGGACTTCATGTTTCACAAGCAAGCTTGTGGTTGATCTCGTGTTTCTTGTTTTCACCATCGCCTCTGACCTTGTCACCCCTAACAGCACATGCCTTACAAGTCTGCAATAAAACACGACACAACAAACACGAACTGTGATTGCTGCAATAATAGTCCTGCCTATTTTAATCCCCACAGTTTGCAACCCCTTGATGTGCCATTGGAACGACATCTGCTAATCAGCGTGGTTAGGTAACATTTCTGTTTGTATATTATCAAATACAGATTCCATAATGGGCCATATAGGTTTTAGAACCATGTTACTGCTCTGCTTTTCAAAGGAGAGCTTTATGACACTCAAACTGGTAAAGATGTTTAAACTTTGATCTTGGTAAACAATGCTACTGACCATATGCTGAGACACACCTTCACTAAGCAGTCTGCAGCTGAAAGGCAACACATGCAGCTCTCTTTTCAGGTCCCTGCTCTGTCAGTATTTACTTATTAATAATGTGAAGTGTGGGAGAAATCTGAATAACTAACACACTTCTAGAAGGCTTCATGTGGGCAAGGCAAACTGGTTTATTCAGCAAACAGTTCTTCAAAATTTGCAAACTTGTAACTCTGCTTTATCAGAAAACAGACTTTGTGGATAGTTCCCCAAAGCTTATATTAGCTATAGGGATACCACCATCCCTGCTTTACAGCCAAAATATATCCGCCTGCTACTTTTTGTTTTGTTTTTGCAGTTTATGTAACTAATCATTTTACAGGAAATGCAATCTTTGTAAAAATGCAAAACTATTTTAAAACTTGAGTCATACAGTTTGCCTCACTGTAGCTGGTGCTATGCAATAATAATAATAATAATAATAATAATAATAATAATAATAATAATAATAATAATAATAATACCTATACCTCTCTGAAATCTCTTAAAATATTGGAATTGGATATGCATGGGGAAAGAAACCTCAATGTCAGTTTTAAAATAGCCAAAGAGGTTCTAGTTCTCATGTACTCAGTTCCAAATGTTCTACAAGTTCCAGAAGAAATATAGTATATTATGCATATACATACAGGGATATTTATTTTTACTTAAACCACAGAGTGTACACAGTAAATAAAATGGGCATGGGCATGAGTGATTTATTAATTACACACACAACTGTAGGGTATAATTGACTTAATGCTTGACAAGTAATAACAGTAATTTACCTTAACTGTGTTGACATGTGACGTTGTCATCATTGTTCTTACTTGGGGTACACTTTCTTTCACAATGTGCAGTTTTGAAAGAAACATATTATATTGCAACCATGCATTTTAAAATATGAAATCTGGTGCTACTATCCTACACTATGGCACCACTATTGGTAAGATAAAGTTCTCAGTTGTCTTGTCTTCCTTTCCAGGAAATCTGTTACACTTCCTAGGTCATAGACAGCTGTGTCTTTGGGGTCAAGCATCTTACTGGCTGCAAAGCATGTCAGTCAATAGTGGAGGCAGCTGGTTGGTTACTGACAGGAAAGAAAGCTCTGAAGGGGTGGAGACAAATTCACTCCACAAGAAATTACCATGAAAGTGCATCTGAAAGCAAGGCCTTCAAACAGAGAATGATTTAAAATAGTGTAGCTCCAGATATCTTTTTAAATTAAATACTGATACATGTTTTCTAAAACTACGCATTTGAGACCTACTGTATATATAGTGAATTGATGTGCATGGCATGGAAAATATATGGAATTATATTATAAGCTGATTCAGGCTTTTGGCTTTTATCAGGATAAGAATCTGTAGGTCCCTTTGTGGCACAACCAGGGTGACATCTGGTTGCTTGAAATTCATTTCACAGACCAAACACACAGAATCAATAACCTAAACAGATGCATTATGCAACATTGTGTGTGAGCATTTTTGCAATGCTGCAAAAACCTGAAACCTTTTTTTTACTCTGGTGTTACTGTACCTCAAAATTAGCTTCCTTGTGATCATTTGCAACCAGAAGCCGTTTTCAGTATATAAGATAACAGTTGTAAACATTTAATATCTTGCTGTTTGTTATAATTTTATGTAATAAAAAAATAAAAAATCTTGTTTATTCTAAAGATTGTGTGATCCAGTATGCTCTGTTAGACCACGAAGGAAATGATCAGCTACACGTGCATACACACACACACACACACACACACTGCATCATATAGATTGTGATGTCCTTCCATGATTTCTGTTATCTTTAGAATTGCTATCAAACTAGACATGGAAAACCACATCCAGGCTAAACAAATCACTTGTGCATTCAAGTTTTTTCTACATTAATTTATAGGTTGCAAAAAGGTACTCAACTCAGCCCCTGACAAACCCTGTTTTTAGTGTTAGAATGCTGTTGCTAGACTATGTTTACTGTGTCAAACAATCCCTGAACCATGCTGGGAACTGGGGGTAGGATAACTCCAACTCTGCACTTATCTGTTCTACTGTTCTTTAGTGCTGTGTTTTGATGGTCTGTGAGTGCCCCTGCTGGTTAAATAATGTTAAAGCAGGTCTAGGATAAAGAATTCCTCTCAACATTAGACTGCTAGTGAAGGCAAGCAGACAGCAGATCAGTTCACAAGGCCTGGGCTTGGGTATGACACTGAGGGCCATATTCACAGCTCATTTACCTCTGTACTAAGTGTCTGTCATTTACTGGGAAAGAAACAAGGTGCATTAAAGAGCTCTTAAAAACTATAAGCCTGACAGAACAACTAAACATTTTAAATCTAAGTGTCTTTAAAGTCAGTGCACAATAGGACCGAACAAATGTAAAAACTAATTTGGTTTGTGGGGCTAGGGAGGCATTTGTCTGTTTTACCCACACAGACCTCTTGCTTACTAGATTGGTATCCTCAAATAGATAATTGTCCACTCTTTGAATATATACAAATGGTTTCAATGAGAAATTATTTTTCTCACAGGTCCAGTGGTACCTGAAATATCCTTTTACTACAGATGCAGACCGGCTGGTATTGAGGACAAATATCCCACCCAGTTGTTCTGCATTGGTAGTAAATGGATAACATTTGTTGGACGCCTTGCTTATTACTCCCTTATAAATGACTTGCTTTTGATAAAATGCTCTTCTTTTAATTCATGTTGTTATTGTTTTCAAAGCTTTTGCATTATAATAAGCAAAGTGGCGACATTATCACACATTAAGATACTCATTTCAACAGTATGTATTTTTATTTAAATAAAACTTCATTCATCTTTAATTTCCACAGTGAATGTTCTGCTGGCTCGCTGACCTGTCAAACAGTCTGTTTATCTTTCTGATGGTTTTCTTCTGCATGTTCAGAAACTTCCTAACCCTTCCCCGGGCAAATATTGTTTTTACCTCCCAGCCCAGCGTGTACCCAGGCAGGAGGAAGGGTCTACGTGACAGCAAGTGGTTCTGTAGTGGCTGCAGCTCACAAAATACTTTCATAAATCTCACCTGCCGTGCACTTCCGTTCACTATCAAGGTCTCAAATGTGCAGTTTGGAAAAAAAAAACATCTGCTATCGCAAACATATAATCATTTTAAAACAAGATAAATAAAAAAGGTGAAAGAAAGTTTTCAGTTTGCTGGCCTTACTTTCCAGAACCTGCTTACACTTCCTCTAACAATTAAAATATTTGTTGAGCTGCAATTTTAAAATGGAGAAAAAATATAGCGCTAACCTCAAATGAAACTTATGGCCAAGATTAACATTTAGTTTGGACTTCCCTCCTCACGAATATTGACACAGCAGATGTATTGTATTTTCTGTCAAAGAGGTCCCCCTTCTGGTGTTATAGGGAAGCACGTATAACTTTTTTCAACTGTCACACAAAAGAACAGTATCTAGTATTTTAAAGCTGTTCTCCAGGTCTGACTCAGGTTGACAATGTCCAGTATTTCCTCAGAATGTGTTTTAAAAAACAAAATAGTTTATCCAATAATAACCGCTGCTCTTTTATAGTCCTCCTTTGCTAAAGGATATAGTGACCACTCACGATGTATATAGATTGCACCAAAATTATTCAGATGACTTATTTGCCAATACAGTTAAATTTAATATCCATATTACTATATATTGTAGTTAGGTTCAATTGTGTACATATAGTGCCAAACTGTCTAATGTTGAAAAATATAAATACACATATATAATTAAATACAATTTACACATTATTTAGGGAAACTAAAACATATATTTTTACAACAAAAAAAAATCCCACAAGGCAACTTTGTATGTAGTAGGGCAGCAGTGTGGAGTAGTGGTTAGGGCTCTGGACTCTTGACCCAGAGGGTTGTGGGTTCAATCCCTGGTGGGCGACACTGCTGCTGTACCCTTGAGCAAGGTACTTTACCTAGATTGCTCCAGTAAAAACCTGACTGTATAAATGGGTAATTGTATGTAAAAATAATGTGTAAAAAATAATGTAATTGTATGTAACTATGGTAAGTCGCCCTGGATAAGGGCGCCTGCTAAGAAATAAATAATAATATGTGCATTGTTAAGAAAGCATAATAAATAGTTTACCATAAAGAATCATTTGAAATGCACAGTGGGGCACATTCGTGCAATTTGACTGTAGTAACATGACCTCTTGATTTGTTGCTCAATATACTTGTACCCACTGGAGGGAGTGCAGAAACAAGAACTCAGCCTTGATTTCACAATGACTCCAGTAGGCCTAGATACAGTAGGCCTACTCTAGAATAAAAATATTGGATATACAGAGAAACATTTTGAGGCAACAATGACCATGTTCTTAATTGTTACTATGCCAGTATCCTAATTTATAAGTGACTTTTATCAAAAATACATGCAAATGGTACAGTCAAGTAACCTGACCCTCTTACACAAAGGAAACCAATGCATAATGCAAAGTGAAATAAATAAAACACATTCCATTGCACAGGAGAGCCGCTTCTCCTTTCTTTATAGGCTCATTTGATGGGTACCAGGGTTATTGAGAGATTTCTTTCATGTAATATGGCAGTAGTTAACATTTGCCTCAGTAAATTCTAAATGTAATAATATTTGGGCAACACTTTAGCATAATGGTTGCAAGTTCATATACATTCCAGTAGATTAGCTGTTTGTGGTTCTTCAATTAACCCCAATTACTTTACAGTACTGCTACAATATTTTGCCTGTTGTTGTAGAGGGGGCAAAAATCTATTCCGAAACACCAAGAAGATTAGTAAGCAAGGCTGATTGCGGTTAAAGGGCAATAAACACCCCACCCTGCATTGTCCATCATTCCTAGAACAGGGAGAACATTTTGGGGTACCTTTGGTCTTGTGAGATGGTTTGCTCATGGAACTCATCGGTTATCTCTTCAGGGATACCCAGGTGTTTATTAAGAGGTCTAAGTTAGATAAAAATGGACAGCAGATATTTGGTACAGTCATTTACAGTACAGGTGTTTTCCCATTAAAAATGACGGCAGGTGTATCTATTCAAAACATGCAACTAAAGGCTCCAAGTACAACTATTATCAGCATTACCAAGGTCAGCTGAGATACAGAGAGAATGCACGTGCTGTAATAGCCCTTTGTTATTGCCATATACAATCACAATTACATCTATGAACAGGATTTAAAACAGCTGAGCTTACTGTATGAAAGGTCTTTAAAAATGCACACATTCGTCAAAGTTCAGACGTATTTATCCCCTTTTTATTTAATTATATGGACAACAAATATATCTTAAATACTGTACATACATACAAATTTCACTTTACATCGCTGACATAATGAAGGCCGGTTTTGATATGTAAACAATAAGAACATAATAAAGTTTACAAACAAGAGGTGGGCCAATATTCCATATGGGTTTAAATAACATATTTTAACTGCGGTATCTGAAATATAATCACATATATTTGCTAGATACTGTATTTAGTTTTCAGTTGCAATACTCCAGACGTTCGGTGAACGTAATTCAATCAAGCGTTCGCCTCAAAGTGCAGGAACAGGCGCCCTTTCAGACCACAGAACATTTTCATCAACATCGACTCAACTCGGCAGTTTCCGTCGGAACTGCTGGTGTAAGACACCCCTTCACCTCGTGAAAAAGCAAAAGAAATGAGCATTACATTTTCAACAAGGCACCGCACTAGGTACTCCAAATATCATTAAAAACTTTGCAATAGGGTTGTAAATTAAAAATAAAATATAGAAAATACGATACATGTTCCATTGCACTTCGACTGTGACGCCACCGTGTTTGGGATTGTGACGTCGCTTGTACACGTCGCCTAGCAGGATGTGCTCGTCGAAGATGGCGATTGTGTGTGAGCCTCTCAGACCCACTATCTTGTAGGAATTCGTATTTAATTCGCTTTTATATCAAGTGCTATATTTTGTATTCGTTGGGAGACCCGGATTCAGATTATTCAAGGTAAGGAGCGTAGAAATCAATTATCCTGTGAAAATAAAGCTGTATTCTGTAAATGTACCGGGTCGGATTAGTACGAGTTTAGAGCAGTGGGATTTGACAGCACGTAGACATATGTATCATGTTATCACCCTTATAACCGGGGTTTTAACTCCCAATAAAAGTATTTAAGCATTTTAAAGAAGCTCAGAAGTTGAGGTTGTCTGTTGCCGTGTTACAGATTGATCCTTTATCATGAAGAGTATGTCGTTAGTTTGTTTACACCGCGGCACGAATGTTTTGTTCACGGTTTCTTGCTAAACCGTAAATACGTTTACTCCTAGTTTATACATACTCGCCTATGCACTTCGCGTTTATATTGTTTTTTGACAGGCTATGTGCTGCCTGTACGTGCATTCTGCATCTATTCTGCGTGCCTGGAATAAATCATTGCACGCTTTCTTTAGTGTATTTGCTTGTCGTTCAGAGTTTGTTATCCCAGCAAGTATTCCCCAAGTTGCAATAATATCCTGCTTGTTATTTACAACATCAAGCAGAAGACTCAAATGATCATTGTTACTACAGTCACCTGCTGTTGCTTTTTGTAACGATTATTATTACTTTTTGTTTTTATCTTTGATGTGTTTATTTTTGTATTATAAAGGGTGCAGTTATCCACGAGTAGCATTACAAGCGAGCCAGTTGCCTAAGGGTAGCATCGGGCAAAACATGATGTTGCATACAATTTGAGTTTAAATAATATGACAGATTATTTAGTGCGTAGACTGAGTATGTATTATTGTTGCCTTTTAAAATATATTTTAAATAATTACTTAGACACATTACTTAACAGATCGAGTAAGTATTTTATTGTTGTCTGAAACACCTACAGCAGTTGTTTTGGAAACTGTCTGATAGGCGAAAGGTGGCTCATACTGAACACGGAGGCAGGTGTCACTTACTGATGATGATGCTAGACTTTACACGATTTTAAGTGTCTTATCTTGGGTTAGTTATTGATTGTTTATTTTAAATAATTATTCCGCCCTCTGTATTAAGAGAACAGTCAACTTTAAAGAGACACATTTGATTAACAAATTATGATCTGTATGATCTGTAACTTTCCAAAACAGTGATGGTAACTTTTCTTTAGTATAAATACCTCCTAAATATTACTAGATTTGACAGAGTTAGAAAATGTTTTACTCCTGGCCTTATAAATCGAGTCAGTTGCTGTGAATCTGACATTACATTTAATTAAAGGTTAATACAACGTTCCTCTCTTTCTTTTCTGGTGTTTCTATTACGCATAAGCCTTTGGCATGATTTTATTCTGCATGTTGATTTAGGTCATCGTTTTCATGGTTCTGATGCAAGTAAGTGATGCATATTATTTATTATTTGAGAATCTAATTCTATAGTAAGATACGATTTGTCATTTTGCAATGATGTCAATTCCTGTAGGTTATCATGGCTATAGGTACAATGTAGAAACTACAAATAGCTTGGGATTGCTTGACTGTGTTGTGATAGGGTGTTGTAGATAAACAGGGGACCAACCCTGGAACTCTGTGTAGCATGCA
Source organism: Acipenser oxyrinchus oxyrinchus (assembly GCA_030684275.1). Lineage (NCBI taxonomy): Eukaryota > Metazoa > Chordata > Actinopteri > Acipenseriformes > Acipenseridae > Acipenser > Acipenser oxyrinchus. The sequence goes on from JAGXEW010000186.1 coordinate 168,293, forward strand.
TGGGTTTGATTTTTATTTCTTTTATGTGCTACATACTAGTTGTGCACTGTAGCGTTTCTTAATTCAAATCATTATTTTTTTTGTTTTACTTTTGTCTTATCACAGCTGAGATTTAACACAGCTTTGTGCTGGAATAAAGTTTCTGTCAACTGGAATCAAAACGGCCATGCAGCCACCTCCTCGAGCTGAACCCCCGGCTGCCGCCCCCACCTGTAGGGGTCCCCAATGTGTTTCGGAGAAGCAGTCCTTACCGCAGAAGGGCTTAATGTACCAATGTCAGCTGCAGCTGCACCTGTGCCACCAATGACAGACCCTTTATGCTCGGCAGGCAAACCCTCAAAACACACCTCTGGGAAATCCTCCCCTAAGAGCAGCCCTGTCCCTGTGCAAGGACCGCCACCTTCAAGTTTCACACAGCCAGGCCCGATCCAGAATCAGTTTGCACCCACACAGACATTAGGTAGTACCCAGGGCCTCCACTCTGTACCATCATCATCGGCTGGAGTTAACCTCTTTACCCCAAACAGCTGTGTGGCGCCATCACCCCTGCCAGGACATTTTAATAACTCAAACAGATTTGCCTCGCCAACCCCTCATGTTAGAGAACAGGAACAGCTTAACTCCAGAGAACATTCACATGTGCAAGGATCACAGCAGAATAGCTTTGTCGGTCTTCCTCATGCTGCAGCCCCTCTCCAGAACAGACCTCCTTACGGACAGGATATCAGAGGAGATCCCATCTCTTACAACCCCACAGTACCTACTGCAATGCCGTTCCCTGCTCAGAACATGCAGCCAGCAGCCACTTCATGGATGCCGGATTACGGCAGTTGTCCACCACCTTCCCAAAACTACTTTCAGCCTGGTGAGCATCCAACCCAGCAGTTTGGTGTTCCTGTGCCAACCTCATCCCCAGCTGATATACCATCTCAGACGCATCCCCAAAACCAGGTGTATTCAGAACAACAGCCCCAGGTTGGGCAACAAAATATGACACCTTTCGTAGGTTTTGTTAACAGTCATCCGCCACCAGACAAAACAGAAGGAAGTAATCCACCTGTTTCCCAACACCATAACCCTCCATTTCAATCTCAAAATCACTTCAGTCAAAACTGTGGGTCGTCTAATACCTGGTTTAACCAGCCACACCAAGAGAATTTCTACCACCAGCCTGGTGCAGCAGAAACCAACTTCCCTTCTACTAATACCGACAAGCAGGGCTTCCACCAGAAGGCAACCACGCTCCTTATGAATCAGATACTGGAACTGTTTCAATGTTTTTCAAAGGTAATGAAGTGGAAAATGAAGAAACTCTGGCAAGTGAGAAGAAAGCCATGAACAGTGTTCCGGGTGGAGAATTGTTTCTGCAAAGCCAGGGTCAGCCACTGATGGGTGTTGACGTGGCACAGAATGCGGCAGGAGTTCATCAAAGTTTTGATCATAATGTGACCGGCCCTATTAATGCACTGTCCAGCTGTGAAACAGGCCCCTATCTGAATGACAGTGCTTTTGTAAGTGAACCCCAAAAGAACGCTGGGGTGCACTTTGACAATGTGGAAAACCTGGAATGTGCACCTAATCTGGAGGTTTTACCTAGCAACCCACTCAATATCCCACCAATGCCTCAAACTGTTCCTGAAGGTGCAGGACCAGTCCCAGGCCAGGAAAATCCAGTTCCCCACGTAGCTGACAATTTTGAAGGGGGCCCAACTTGAGACTCCAGATTCTGTACTTGATCGCCCCAGCGATCTGAAAGCCGTCTCTTCCAGCTACAGTAATGTAAGTCATGGTAGCGCATCTAGTTCCAGAAGACCGCAAGGAGTGGTGGGAACATTTATACAACAGGAAATTGCAAAACCCCTCAAGAAGTCTCCGCCGGTTATTTTGAGCAAGTTGATAGTTCTCCTGCAGGAGATGCAGTCGTACAAAACGCTGCTAACAATGTGTATCACAGACAGCTTTCCCAGCCTCCAACACCTAGCCCTCCCAAACCAACAGGAATATTTCAAGCTAGTGCTAACAGTTCCTTTGAACCAGTCAGATCCTACTCAGTTGGAGTAAAACCCGCCGAGGTTGATCAAGCCAGGATGGTGATGGAGAAAACAGTGGAGCGCAGCAATGTCGCACGTGGGGCAGTGGTTACAGACGCATCACCTGGGAATCTTGAACAGCCACCTGACAACCTGGAAAACATATTTATGCCCACAGGACAGACACTTGTTGGTAGCCCAAATAATGTGTTACAGCCCATCAGCAAGCCTTCAGTAGAAACAGTTCAGCCACTGCCTGATAGAAGACCATCTTCTAGAGCACATGCTCCACGCTTGAAATGCGAGAGTCCTGCCACTACCCTGTGGGCTCAGAATGAGATCATGCCACTGAACATTCTCTTAGCTCCAGCTGCCCCTCCTGTTCATGTCTTTGTTAAGCAGCCAAGCATGGAAGTTATTCAGCCCCCAGAAGATGGCCCTTTGGATCAACCACTGGAGCAGAAGGCTGCCCACAAAACATTTATCTCACAAAAGGCTGATGTGTCTTCAGAGAATCTTGAGAACCCTCCTCAAGTGGGTGAGGGTGACCATCTGAAGCAGCAGGCAAGTTTTGGTTATGCAACCCTGCTGGTCTCTTCACCTCCCACCGAATCATTCCAGAATCAACCAATTTTGATTGCCCATCCTACTCAGAACTACAGTGTGGTTCCTCCAAATAATCCTCCTGTTTCTTTACCTAATCAAACTCATCAAGTTAGCCTAAGTGAACCCTTAAAAACCAAGGAGTCGAGGACATGACTGTGCCAGTCAGCCAGGCTCCTGGAATTAATTTGCCTTCTGGAGCCAGTGCAGTTCAACCAGGGTTTCTATTGAGCACTTCCATGCCTAATTGTCAACCACAGTTAATTTCTGTCACACCAAGTTTATCTGAAATTGTCAGCAATCAGCCAGTAAACTTGTTAATTCAGCCGCCACCTAATCAAAATCCCCTTAATTTAGCTCTAGATAGTAGACATGGCATGAAATCAGCAGCAGAAAACACTTATGAGTCAGCAGCCTGGCCATCAAATCAGGCAGCAGCTACTGATCCTTCCTATTCAGCGCTTGGTCAAAAGGCGAATCTTTCAGTGTTGGCTAATAATTCTCAAAGCCAGCCTGCTGGTCATCACCAAAACGCCACCAATCATGAACTCCTTGATTTTACCATGCCCCGTACACAGGCCAACCAAAACCAAGATCCTAATCAAACCAATCTTCTGTCTTCTGCTGGTTCACAACCGCCTCCGCCCTCATCGCAGGGCTTGAGGCAAGGCGCACAGGCCAATAATCCAACAGGTTTTTATCTGCAGGTTACCAAAGATGCTCAGCAGTCAGCTGGGACCGGGCAGGCACCTCAAAAGCAAACTGCGCCAGCTTCACAGCAGACTGCTTTAAACCCCCAGCAGTCAGCTACTCAACCAGGGCTCCATGTAAATGAAGGCACACCGCCAACCCAAAGCGTGCAGGGTCCAGGACCTCAAAACAACCAGTACCCACAGTGTTTTCCTATGGTACCTGGGCCTCAAGGAGTGGGAGCTCCTAATCCACCAATGGGATATGGCACGACAGGGCCGGGTGGCACACAGTACCCCATGTACCCTCCACAGCCCCCCAATTCACAACAGCCTTCATTAGCCAATTCTTCACAGCAGCCTCCTCAAGATCTGCAGCTGCCAACCCCTTCACACACACCTCAGGAGATGTACGGGCCACCACCTCAGCATCCAGCAGCAGGGTATGGGTATTATGGTGGTGGGGCCTATCCTGAGTATCCAGATGGCAGGCATTCTTATCAGCAGCCCTATCCTCCTGGGGATCCAAGGACTGCTCAGCCATACTATCAGGTATCTTTTCTGTCAATGCAAATATAGGACTATGTCCTACTTGTGAGCTGCAGTTCACAATTGTGAGTAAATCATATATGACCAAATGAAGAGTCAAATTCACAATCCAAGGTGGTTTTAACAGTATTGTCGTTGTGATTTGTTTTTCTATAAGAAATCAAAGCCAACAAAAATATCGTTGTCTTAATTCATATTTCTAGTCTACACTTTGTTGCTCATTTGTCTTAAGTTGGTATTGATTTTCTTATCAAACGTAATATTCATCAGCCTTGTTTGTATAAAAATAAATATCAAATTGCATTGTTTGGAAGTTACAGAGTTAAATATAATTTAATGTATGCAAATGTTATTGGTACTTTACAGCAGTATAAAGTCTTTATTGAGCATTGTGGAATGCGAGAGGGTTCATTACAACCAAACACTGTACATCTGATAAAAGCCAAGGAATATATTACATAGTTTAAATCAAGTTTTCAAAATGTCTGCTTTTGCTAACTTTTTTTTTTTACTGTAAACAGCTGGCTTATTGGCAGCATTCTTTATTTGAACAACTTTTAACAAGGGCTGTCTGCCTGCCTAATTTCAAAACCTAATGAAAGATGTATGTCTTCCGTAATACATGTTACTTTTATAGCCCGAGTAAAAACAATCCTTTACAATAATCAGATTTGTTTTTGTGACTCGCCTCCTGACTGTAAATGTGAGTGAGTTACTCCATGACCACAAATGTTATTTTGTCTAGGAGGATCCATACAGAAGGTATGACCCTCGTTACGTTCGCTATGAAGGGTACAATCCAGGATATCGGGAAGGGAACAGGTCTCAGTACCCTGAACAGCAGGAGCGCCCCAGTTCTAGAGCCAGCCAATACTCGGACAGACCTTCCTCCAGGTCTGAAAATCAGTTTGTTTGTGTTTTTTGTAAACCTTTTTTGCAGTGAAGTCATACCTCATGATTATTATGGTCTTTAAGTTGTAATATATATATATATATATATTATTTTTTTTTAATGCCTAAATGATTTTGCATTGTCTATATAAAAAAATCCCATCACTTTCTCTGTTTTGAAGCCCAGTGGAACACGGGTGACCTGCTTTAAAGAAAGATGCAATAGGCTTGTCACTTTGAATTATACATTTCCAAAATGTGGGCCACTGTGTGCATTTCAGGGTATAGCAGAAATCTGTGAGACAGCACGCTCTCTTCGGTTCATTTGTGCTGTGCTCTGTTGTGTGAGTTATTCGTGGTTGGAATTACTACAAAGACTGTGTTTAACCCTATCAGGGTCTCAGTGCTACTTCTAATTTAAATGTTTTCAAGCTTCATGTTTGGCTGAATTTGTGTAGTATAGTACTTAAAATGAATTGCAGACTGCTCCCTAATAGTGCTTTAAAAAGACGATTCCACTCAAAGCATCAGAGTTTAATTGCTGGCTAGGACAGAAACTTCATGTATCCAGTTTTAAGGGTTCTCCTGTATAATGCTTATTACTTTCATTTTTTTTATTTCATAACGCACTCCAGAGGTTTATTCCTAATTTAATTTTGTTAAACAGTAAAACCAAAACGGGACCTCATTAATTTCTGTAGTTTTTTATTTTCATTTTATTATTCCCAACAGACAAGGCTATTCTGAAGACAACTATCTGAAGGGTGGTCAAGTGCCTATGATGATTATTATGCAGACTACTATAAAAACAATATGACTATGGAGGTAAGGCTGCAAATAAAATGCTGTTTAAGCCACAGACTTGTTATTTTGAGCATTTTTGAACCAGAAAAAAAACTATGCAACTGTTTTCTAAATGAATACAGACCTGTGTTTGTCTTCATATTATGCATGCACAAATGACAAATATCTTGAAGATTTTGTTTTTCCGAATAAGAACATAGTTAAAAGGATTCTTCAAAGTCTTTAATATATAATGTTCTTTCATAACAGATCGCAGCCAATGGGACCGTTATGATCCAGCTTCCTATGATCCTCGATATAGAGAATACTATGAGCAGCAGTACTGGTACAACTATGACCCTGAGGCTTACCGACGAAGAGAGCAGTACTACAGCCAACAGTATCCCAGGTATAACAGAGATCACTTTTTAAAACGTTGGTAGGTAATGTAGATCAAAATTAAAATACATACAAATAAAACTGGACCTATGAGTAAGAGCGGAGAGTTTTGTGCTTAGGATGAACAGTTTAACTTCCTGATCACAATTCAAAGTGCTTTATCTGATTGGGAAGAAGTGGATTTTCCTAAAATACTGTTTTTTTTTTTTTGTTTTCCTTTTTTTTTTTCTTAAATCTTCTGGCAACTAAAATATTTTGGGTTCTTTATAAATTGTTATTGTTACTGATTCTTCTTCTGGATGGGAATGACATGGAGAATAAACACTAGTCTCATATATTTAGTTTTTGCGGGAGGTTACTTGCTACCAAGAAAATATAATTAGGCAGCATATGTAATCACCAATCATTAACACATGTAATTCTAGTGACATCATTGCCTCACCAGCTCTTTCTTCTTAGGTGGGGAAATACAGCAATTAACAAAGCAAAACAGCACCTAAACTTTATTCACTGCAGTCAGTGTAATAGTGTTTACATGAGCAAGCCGTGTCTTGATATAATTGATATGCATACTTCATGTTTATAAATTTAATAAGAGAGTGATCCCTGTAAAGTAATTAGTAGGGATGTGCTTTTGGTACATTTTTATGAACATTTAAATGCTGTCAACGTTTAAACGTTGAAACCATATCTACATACACACACACTATTTATATTACATTATGATGTATGTTGACAGCCCTGGTTAGTTTTTTCTAAGCAAAGAAACCCTAAATAAGCAAATAACGTTTGAACATCATAAAGACTTAACTGCAAAGTAAAAACAAAACAAACAAACAAAAAACATACACACCAAAGTATATATTGAAATTAGGGCTGTCACTTGATTCAAATTTTTGCTCAGTTAATTTATGTGCATTAGTTGATTAACCGGTAGATTCATCCGTACACATTTTTTAATAACATTTTAAAGTCGTGTTATACGTATTCACAGAGATGTAAGGGCTAAATAAATGTCAGCCAAAGCGTTCTGTTTATTATGGATGTTTGCTTTTTTTTTTAACTCCGTCCACAGCAATTTCTGAATGTTTTCATTTCAAATGTGAAGCATGATACGGCAATTTTCTTTGGCATAATTATTTACATACCACGGTTTTCTCGTCCGGTTCCTCAAAATACTTCCAAACGTGGCTTTGCTTCGTTCCTTTGTTTATAGATGCCATTTTATTAAAAATATATAACAAACTTAATAAAAAAAAAGCTTGTCATTAACTTTTACACTGTGGAGTTGAAACCATATCACGCCTACTACTGCAGAAAAACCGAGTGCACCAATGAAGCGCCAGATCGACCGAGAATAAAACCCGCCCCAGTGTCAATCTTTCTGTTGCACCAGTTAGAAAAGGTACTTGGAAGCAATTGCCAAACCCCTTCCTTTTTATAATATCCACCCTTACTGTGGCACCACAGCAGTCGGATACCTGACAAACTAACTACATATGATGATAAATTACTAAAAAATATGCATTCGGTGAAATTTGTCATGTGACCGATTATACTTTTGGCATATTGTTCAACGTTTAACCACTTCTTTGGAGTTTAAAAGTCCCATCCCGAGTAATTAGCATGCATGTAAAGAAGTTCAACACCACAGTGGTCACTTAACCTAGTCAAAATGGATTCAAATATGTCCGCCCTGGGGTCCCACGAGTGGCTCACCTGGTAAAAGCACAGCCACATGGTGAGCAGGGTGAGTCATACAGCGCAGGTTCCTGGCTGTGCGAGTCGCCGCTCTTCGCTGGGGATTTCAAAGGGAGAGTTGCATTGGCTCTGGCACTCCCGTGGGTTTGGAAGGCAAAACCAGCAGGGACTGCATCTCTTCATCGCGCTACAGCGAACCCTGCTGGCCAGGTGCTCGGTGAACTCAGAGCGGACACCTGCAGGGCTGGCCTTTGTCCTTCAGCGGCTGGTAGCTCGCTGACATCCGCTCTCGAGTTCCTGGGTGTAAAGAGGAAGCTGCCTTGGTCGTGGGATTGGAGGATACCCACTAAACCTTCGGGTCTTCTGAGCTGTGTGGGGAATTGCTGTGGTGAGGAGAAAAAATGATTGGATATTCCAAACTGTGGAGAAAAATCACACATTTTTTGTATTTTTTTTTTAAATTTGACAGACGGGAAGGATATGATGATCGCTGGCAGTATGATCCTCGCTACGACTCCAGCTTTGATGAGAATGCTCACCCGAGAGACCCCTATGGGGATGAGTATGACCGACGCAGTGTCCACAGTGAACAGTCAGCCCACAGTGTGCACAGCTCACATAGTCAGCAGAGTCGCCGAAGCAGCTTCAGCTCCCGCTCGCAGCAGGTAAGGATGATAAACCCTCACCAGCACCAATATTCATTAAAGCACAGGGTGTTAACATGGTGCAGACATCATTCCAGTAAACCTAATACTGAATATATTGATATCGTTTTGTTCATCTCAGATTGTCCTGTATGAAAAACCCACACATTATGGTAAAGGTGAACTCGATTTTTTTATTTATTTGAAGCTGTTGGAGAAGAATATTTTTCGAACGGTCCTTGCAGAGACTTGAGTGCTGTACGTCCGGTCAGATTCATAGTGTCAGCAGTATCCTCTGAGCTGTATTTATGGTACCTATCAAGGACCTGTTAATTCCGGTTTCAGATGTGAGAAGGTTTTATCTTGGCTTCAATTATAATAAGACAGTGTAAAGATCACACTAATAAAACACAAGGAAATTGTTTACATAGTTGTTCCTTCAGGAAGGATTCCCAGGTGGTGCTATTTCTCTATGGCTTGTGCCCTCATCAATGTCAAAGCTTGCCTAAAAATAAATGGGCTGTTTAGGCTCATGTAGTCAATGGTGTTTTATTTCTTACAAAGCAGATCTGTACCACTGAAAGCAATCAAACTGAAGGAAAAATACCATTAAATAAACATCAAATACATGTTTAATATAAGGTGTGCCTCTTTCATATGGGAAAATGTGAGCTGCATGAAGTGGCTGTCTTGTTACAGCAGCACCACACATTTTGGAGACTGGATTCTTAGGGAAAAAGTTTATGAGAATGTAAAGATAATGTATGCAAAGGCTCTAGTTCTTTTTTGCCATAGTTATGTGTTACAAAGTCACATTGTTTCCTGTTCAGAGTCAGGTTTACAGAAGCCAGCAGGACCTTGTCACTGCTGGATATGAAGCCCTGAGCCAGCCTGCTGCTCCAGCAGATTACTCCTATGGACAGTACACTGACAATGTAGGAGGCCATCAAGGATTCACAGACTATCAGTACCCAGCAGAAACAGGATGGCAATCTGTTGAACAAGGTAAGACTAAAAAGACAATGTGCAAATTACTACTGTACTACTAAAGATATAAATAATGATGCATCCTAAAAAACATCTGTTTACTCATATATGTTTGATGTTGCATCACATTGACACCTTGATTAAGTGACAGGCATGTAGAGGATTACACCAGTGGACCGCAGTTTCAGAATCCCAGGGTATATAGAAGCTGTCTGTGTTACACTTACAGTTTTAAATGTCATGTAGGCCATGGTGATCTTTCTCAATGATACTGATGGCTCTCATTTGGTATTTACAGCAATGGCTGTGGTTGTATGTAATTAACCTTTGGAGTGTGAACTGCTGTCCATGTTTAAAAGAACAGTTGGAACTTCTTCTCAAAGGGTTTTACTTATTCTGCTTCCAACCTGTTCTTTCTTCAGTGCCTCCCGACCTGTAACTCCTGAGAAGTTTACAGTTCCTCACATATGTGCCAGGTTTGGTCCAGGAGGTCAATTAATTAAAGTTCTGCCCAACCTACCTTCAGAAGGCCAGCCTGCTTTGGTGGAAATACATAGCATGGAGGTAAACAGTGACTTTTATTTAGAAAAGTTTACAAATTGCTTTAGTGTACATTATTTAGAGTAATATGTACAGTATCACTGAATATAAATGAGCAATGCAGAAGTATTTTAGTTAAAACCAATATTTAATTATTCAGCCATGTATGCCTAGAATGGTTTCAAGATCGGGCTGCTGGTTGCTTAATGTTTCGTTTCATTTCCATAGACCATGTTACAGAGCACACAAGAGCAAGAGGATCTGAGAGCATTCCCAGGACCTCTTGCCAAGTAAGTCTGTTCAGCAATGGCCTGCACTTGGCTAACCTGCCAAATATTCATAATGTTTTGCTTAAAGACAGCCCTGTTTACGAACATTTCAGCAAATGCCTTCGTCGGCGCTACAGTATTACCTCTCATAATTTATGATTGTGTTTTCAATTATGCATGACTTACTGCATTACAGAGTATCTGTGGTAACAGCCTTGTTTGGGTTTTTTTCTAGGGAGGAAACCCATAAAGTTGATGTAATCAAATTTTCTCAGAACAAAGCTATGGAGTGCCTGAGAAACGACAATCTGCTTGATAAAGATTCTGCAAGTCTAATCTGGGAGTTCATTGTATTGCTCTGCAGGCAAAATGGGGTTTGTATTCTACTATTGCCCATAATTGAATATAATAAATGTGTAACATTAACAGATGAACTGTAGAAATGTTAGCATTTTTTTATTATAGTAAAGCAGAAGTGTGTGTTTTGACCAAAATATTTGTATATGAAGAAATGCCTCTTAACTTTAATACTCTTAACATTGATTTTAGTTGTAAATGCAGGTTTTATGAGGGCCTTTGTAGGACAAACCTCATATTGCAGGTCTATCTAATTTTAAATACCGGTTTTAACTTACAGATTAGTATGGTAAACGGTTTCATGTTGCTGCTTCAAACAATTGAAACTTGTCTCTTTTTTCAGACTGTCGTTGGAACTGATATTGCTGATCTCCTGCTGCGGGACCATAAGTCAGCCTGGCTGCCTGGAAAGTCACCAAACGAGACGAACCTGATTGATTTTAACAACGAGGCCCTGGACCGGGCCGAGGAGGACCCTGGTTCTGGGCAGCTCTCCTGCTCTCGGACACTTTCATGAGTGTTCCTGAAAACGCAGGCAAGGAGACGGAGCGCTTCGGGAGCTGCTCCTCTTCGCCGCAAGAAGGTAAGATGGACTTTCTAATCTTAAAGCACACCACTGGGTTCCATGTACTCCATTTAATACCTTGTATTGACATCTGCATTAAAACAAGACTTGCAAACAACAGGGCTAGTTTTAAATGGGCATGGTGCATTAGTAGTCATTATATTAACAAAGTCATTGTTATGAGAATCTAATCATTGCGCTGGGTGTCATCTGTGATGATTGATGTTTTATAGTCTTCCCGTGGTTTGTGTTAATGGCCAGTTTAAATAATCTTGTTTTCCAGGATTCTCTTGAATGTGCAATGAAGCATGGGTTATGGGGGCATGCGCTATTACTTGCCAGTAAAATGGATAGCAGGACCCATGCAAGAGTTATGACCAGGTAATGTGTTTTTTTTCTTTACATTTATTTATTTACAATACTTACACAGATAAGATCCTGCTTGAGATTATGGTACTTTTTGTTTGTAGAAGTTTGTTTTTATGACATCATTTTTTCTTTTTATTTGCTTTTAAGGTTTGCTAACAGCCTCCCTATTAACGATCCTCTACAGACAGTATATCAGCTGATGTCTGGTAGAATGCCTGCCGCAGCCACTGTGAGTACTAGATGCAGCAGTGTAGCCAGGGGTGTAATATTACTTTCAATGCGACTGGGTCTTTATTTTGGAGGATTTGTATAAAAAATTAAGGTTAAAGAACTTAAGGGCATATTTTCAAAGCATTGAATATGTGTTATGTTTTTGCGTTTCATTTCTCTTCTTTTTTTTTCCTCCAGTGTTGTGGAGATGAGAAGTGGGGAGACTGGAGGCCTCATCTGGCTATGGTGCTGTCGAATCTCACTAATGCCTTGGACCTTGATACTCGAACCATCTCTACTATGGGAGACACGCAGTGAATCACTTGTATTCTTTTATACCTGTCCTGTATTATAGATATGTATGTTACTCGCACATCTTGTTCAAAATAGCCATTATACATGCATGTCTGTCTTATTTCTATAAATACCCTGGCTAGAAAACTATTGGTGGCATTTTAAAGGTATTTTTCATTTTAATGTTGAAATTAACCAATCCTATATTTGTGACATTTCCAGCCTCAAAGGGACTGATGGATGCAGCTCATTTCTGTTATATGATGGCCCAGGTTGGATTTGGTGTTTATACTAAGAAGTCAACTAAACTCGTCCTGTTGGGGTCTAATCACAGGTAAACTGCACTGAAGAAAAATAAATGACATTAGAAACACATTTTCTTTTTAAAGTTCACTGTTACATTTGATTTTCTTGAATTTGCATTAAAATAACGTTTTTGTTTGCATAATCCAACTTCATAGGTAAGTAGTAAATATTTCATTTTCATCTGCCTAGCTTGCCGTTCTTTAAGTTTGCCTCGAATGAAGCCATCCAGCGAACAGAAGCATATGAGTATGCACAGTCTTTGGGCTCCCAAACCTGTTTACTCCCTAACTTCCAGGTTAGTACTGTTCCCCATCAGTGTTCATGCATTTCAATGGAACTGTTTTATTGTAGTCTGAACTAGATTATTACAAGGTTGTACTTGTTTTTTCCAGGTATTTAAATTTATATATGCCTGCCGATTAGCTGAGGTGGGACTTTCTGCTCAGGCTTTCCATTACTGTGAGGTCATTTCAAGAACTATCCTCAAGCGGCCATCCTATTATTCACCTGTATTCATCAACCAGCTCATTCAGGTAAACTTGATCTTCATTTCTTGTGTGTCCTGAGATGTCTTGTGCAATGTGTATATGTCTTTGCTTATCATTTCTTTGTTCTCTCCCCAATAGATGTCTGCAATGTTGAGATTCTTTGACCCTCAGTTGAAGGAAAGACCTGAGCAGGAGTTGTTTATTGAACCAGATTGGTTAGTTCGACTTCATCAGCTGGATGGCCAGATAAAGGTAAGAAATGAAACTGCATACATTTAAAAATAAATACTTCTAAAGGATTGTGCTGTAATAGTGTGAATTTGTTTGTGTTTGTATAAAATCTAAGCGAATCTGTCTCTGGTGTGTGATAAAATATGTGTTTTGTATGGTTTAACCTACAATAAGTTGTGGTACTCTCTCTGATAGGAAGGTGCAATCTCCTATAGTTCAGACCGAGCCACACCCCAGCAGTATGCTTGCAGCAGCACCCCCAGCTCTGAGTTTGATCATACCAGCCAGACAGATGGCATTGGATTTCCCCAGGACATGACCTCTAATACATCAGAGATCCCTCTAATGACATCGTTGATGCCAAATGCAGGACCACCAGTGCCAGGAGTGCAGCTTATGCCACCAGGTAAATAGAATTAAGACATCTGTGGGGAGAAAAAAGACCAGTTTCTGATATAAAGTCTTATTTCATATAGACCTTATCAGTGCCATTGGTATGCAAATATATGCACTTGGCTGTGTCCTTGGGACCAAGGGGTGTTATTGGAATCAGTTTGTTTGGATAATCATATAATTACTTTGTTTGTTAAGATTACAGTCCCCATCAAAGAGAAGGAGATGCGATACCTTTTTATTGGACTAACTAAACAAAAATTAATCACGGCTACCATTTTATCTGTCAATTACCAATCAAGAAACCTCCAGAAATAATGATGGTAAATGTCTTTTATATAGACCAAACCGCTGAGAGATCAGTGGTGTTTGTAAAATTGAAGTTTGTGTGATCCGTGTACAGCAGCATGCTTAAGCATGAGCCCTCTGTATAACTGTGACTCTAGTTAGTGTGGTGTCATTGAGCAGCTGTTTCTTGGCTTGTAATTTGATCATGTTACTGTTTTTTTATTCAGCTCCTCAGACTATCCTTGATGGAACAATGCCTTCGTTCCCCTCCCACAGTATGCTGCAGATGTCCCATTTAATCCAGGGCCACCTCAAATGCAACCTCCAATGCAGGGCTCTGCGCATCCCTCTCAGGGTCCAATGCAGGGGTATGCACCTCCAGCCATGAACCCTGACCCAGGCTTTGGTGCACCTTATGTGCCAGAACAGTCATACACAGGGACCCCCTTGCCACCACAAGGGTCCCTCAATGAGGCACTGCCGACTGTACCAGAGCAGCAACAAAACCATCAGCCAGGTCAGTAGGAAAAGATATTAGCCTTTGTTTATTTAGCAGGCGTCTTTATCCAAGGCGTCCGTGTATCTTCATATTACCACCTTGGCTTCTTTCCCCTATAGTAAGGTAAAACTAAAAAGCATTTTGTAATGAGTTCAGCTGGTTTGGGCTGGTGGTTTGATGAGTATGCATTGTTATCAAATTAATTAAGGTAATGCAGGGTCAACTATGATTAGTACTTCTATCGTGGTAAATTAAAATGTGAATTGAGAGAACAGGTTTGTGTTCTGAAGTGCAGAGACTTTAATCAGATTATCGTGGCTACATTTATTGAAGCAATCTATTCTTCAACCAATGCATTTATATATGCAATCTACAATTTAAATGAATAATACTTAGTTTGGGGGTGATGGCTAACCATGTTGGTGAATTTTCAATTCCTCTAAATACAGCTGCTGTTAATATTTTATTACAAACAGAAATACATTTAGTCTGTAAAATGTAAGATTTTTAAAACCTTGGTACAGAAGGGCCGAGCATATACAGTACCCATTGCCTTGCCCAGTGTAACTCCACTGACATAACGCTTGAAACCTGTTTTTCTTTCTTTTTGTTTAAAAGTGGAAAGGCGTTTAAGTTCCCTGCCGTCCTCACCAACCAGAAATGCTTTCCCTCCGCAAGGACAGATGGATTTCTATGACCAAATGGTCCACATGGTAAGAAATGGTTTTCTGAAGTAGTTCTAAGGCAATGCTTTTCGTTTTAGTAGTTAAATCTAAACCTTAAACAAACAAAATGTAAAGCCTTTAGAATGAACTTGGTTTACTTATTGCTGTTTTAATATTCTGCTTTACTTTTTTATTTTGCATTACATTTTTGTGATTGAAAGCATTACTAAATCCTGCATGAAAACAGTCCTTACTGTAGTTTTTAAACAAAGTTAACGATATTGCATGATTTAATTGCTGGCACTAATACATTGATCATTGATGTTGATTGCTAATTGGCATGTAATGTGGCTTTGTCTGACTAGGCCCCAGGCAGAAGGTCCAGGTCTACTTCTCAGTCTTCAATGCACATGGTATGAACTAGTCAAGCTGATTTTATACATTTGTTGT
Organism: Acipenser oxyrinchus oxyrinchus; assembly: GCA_030684275.1. NCBI lineage: Eukaryota > Metazoa > Chordata > Actinopteri > Acipenseriformes > Acipenseridae > Acipenser > Acipenser oxyrinchus. Next base: position 183,493 of record JAGXEW010000186.1, read on the forward strand.
GCTTCAATAGGAGCTTCTACTAAACACTCAGTTAACATCCAATTGGATAACCCTATTACTAATCTTTTTAAAACCTTGACTGTGTAATTGAACATCTAGCCATGTCTTTCTCTGGGAACGGGTGCAACAATCCACTTCTTTCACATCCATGACTCTTCATCTTTTCTTGATACTGGACTGTGACCCAATTCTCAGTTTACCAGCTGGTTCTTTACGCCAATAATTTGAATATTTGCCCAATTGTCACTAAGTTTTTCTTTCATCAAGTTTTTCTCAGCTGTTTCTCTTAGTCAGAGAAACAAAGTACAACGTTTTAAATCTCAGGACTAGAAACACGGTCAAGTAAAAATCTAAATCTATTCAATGTGTATTTTTCATGCATGCATTGTTTCCAATCCTATTTAGAGGTGGTAAATACCATTACATATAATGAAAATATATTTTAATGAAACCATGCAGCTTTCCCAGTAGAAGATATCTTGTTGTTTTTCCAGATTCTGTGGATTTAGTGGTGAATGGTGATGCGTGCTTCGAGTGTAACCAAGAAGTGAAATAGATTCCCTTCCTCCGGTCACATAACCATGCATTTCTGTACTGCAGGGACATGGAAGGCGGTCTCGCACAACATCCGAGTCTTCCAGTCACTCATTAGGACGTGACAGAAGAAACTCTGCTGGAATGCAGCCCACTCCACCTCCTCCGTCGATTCCAGAACAACCGACACGCAAACCAGAACAACCGAAGAAGGATTAAGCGAAAAAGGTGATCCAGCCTGTTGTTACAACCCAATCCCTTTGCTTAAAGAACAAGTTGGTTCAAATGTACATATTTTTTCACATTAACGTTTTTTATAATGTTTGCAGTCGTTCTGAATGGTCCTGAGCTCTGTTTCTTCAATGGAATAATTGTAAGCATCATTACAGCTTAATAAACACTGTGAAATGATGCTACATTTTCTTTAAGAAATGCTTATCGTTTTTTTAAGTATATATTTTCAGGTGATTTTAAAAAGAAAAATCACCTATTCTGTTCCTATGCAAGTAACAGTAAAAAGTAGGGTAAACTATGATCAGTACTTCTTCTATTGTGTGGCATATGAAAATGTGATTAAAAAGTGAGTGAATTAAGAGGACAGGTTCTGAAGTGCAGATCACATTTCTCTAAGGACTTTCATCAAATTACCTACATTTATTGAAGCAGTTTCTTCTCGACAGTTCCCAGCTTCTTAATATATTAAAATAAACACTTTTAGCTGCTTCCTAAATGCTCTCTGTATGTTTTTTTTCTGCAATACAAGATGAATGTCTACTGTGAATTTAGAAAAGTTAAGTGGGCAAAAGCCTTTGGAGCATGAAAGCTGCAGTGCAAAACAAGCTTAATGTACTAAAGCCACTATCTGATTCTTTAATCAGGGCGGGGGAGGAGGATGGCTCAGTTGGCTGACTCGAAAAGGAAAAAATGAGGCTCACCTACCGGACGATAAAAACAAATCGGTAAAGAGATATAGATACCCAGCTTAAGTGAAGATGTATTAAGAGCATTTACACATGCAATGTACTGTGTGCTTTTTATATCACATTTAGAGCCCTTCATTTTTAATTGCGTCCAAAGGCATGTTTTCTGAAAGCAATGAAAACAATTCAACAACTGTATGATACTATCAAGAAACAACTTGGCAGCAGCAGTTAACTTACTGCTTTTACTCATTTCTTTTGGAAGAATTGGGGAAAGTCATAATTTGCTGATGTCAGATGAACAAATTGTCACCTTTTTCATTTTAGATAAGATTCAATTCTAGTTTTTATCCATATTATTTATACTATAACTAGATTATCAGTGCAGTCAGCAAAAGTAACAGTATATGGTGCCATTTATGACAATCAGTCAATCAATCAATCAATCAATCAATCAATCAATCAATAACTTGGTACCTGAATTAATTGGTTGGTTAAGAAGGCATCAGATACTTTTACAGTACTAATAAAGTAATAGTTTGAGATAATAAAAATTTAGTTTAGGTGCATAATCATTTTTGTAGTTGTAAGTGTCAAAGTGGTAGATTACAACCAGTATGTGGTGGGTATAGTCATGTTATCTTTTCACATTTCAGATTGTCTGGGATGAGAAGAAACAACGCTGGGTTAATCAAGATGAACCTGAAGAGGAGGTAGGATTCAGATTCTTATTTGATTTACACAAATGTAGAAACCTAATTTTTGCTTACCTCATTTCACTGTATTTTGGTTTTGGTAAAACCGTTCTGTGATCATAAAACCTGTATAGGGTGCTAATCCATTACCTGCTGTTTTCTTACAGAGCAAACCACTTCCACCACCTCCCCCTGGTTTCCCAAAGATGGGTCCACAGATGGCACAAATGGGGCCTGGAGGGCCACCCGGCAGTGGTCCCCAAGTTAACATGTTTTCAAGGAAAGCTGGTAAGTTTCTGAAAGCTCTTCCATTAAATATGGGTGTGCCATCTGCATTAGAATAGTGCAAAATATGGTAAACAAACGTGTACATTTCTGTTGGTGTGCAGTTCCAGTTGGACAAATCTTTCATTATGTGGGCATGGTTGGGGAAATGTAGGAAATTTGCCTGTGGTGTTTTACCTTCTGCACATAAATAACTAGAAGACTTCAGTTTCCGTTGCCTTTTTTAATCTCACCGCATGCTGTGCTGCCCTATTCTAGCTGTTCTTTACTCAGTTGGTATTCTCATTCCAGCAGGTACAAGAGGTCGATATGTTGACATTCTCAACCCTGGAGGAGTAGGTACCAAGCCTCGTGGTCCTGCCCCTGCCCCAGCAGATTTGTTTGCACCTCTGGCACCGATGCCCATCCCTGCAAACCTCTTCGTCCCGGGTGCAGGTGTGTGTTCTGAGCACAGCATATACTAAATAGCAGATATAAGCAGCAAGCGCTTGACAATCAAGGATTTGTTTCCATCTTCTTTTTTCATGCCACTTGATAACCTGGCATCCTATTTTAACTTGGCATCCTGTTTTATTTCAGCTGCTGATGGTGGACAGCCTATGGAAGGCAGCATTGCTGAAGCGGAACCCAACACAGAACAGAGTAACATGGACACACAGGTACAACTGATCTGCCGTACTGTTTGCCAGCAGACACATTCCATTAAAGGAGACTTGTGGCTGAGCTGTTAAGCTATTCAAGCAAGTCCCTCAAATAGCATAAAAAAAACATTTTAGATGGGTATGGGATTAGTTATTTTGAATTGCTGTTATATTCTGTAGTATTTGTGGGTTACTATGCTTGTAAGTTTACTTCTACAGCCTTCATCTGTAAAGAATACCAATACTTAAACATGTGAAACTATCCTTTAACACTTATAATTATTACATAAAGCAGAATAAATAAGTACAGATTAAGTTTACAATGGTACCTTTTTTTCAGTTTAACCCAGCAGCTTGTCCTCCTGGCTCTGAAGCACCTGTAAATACAGACGGGACACAGTCTGGGGAGGTATGAATCATTACTGATACAGAGTTCTTCAATTCAGAGTTCAGATGAACATTATCCTGAGCTATTTAATGCAAAAACTGCATATACACACGAAAATGTACTGTGTGCTTTATTGCACCAGACAAAATGATCTGTCAATTCATAAATTAGATTTACTGCCATTAATTTTGCTAGCATGATGTTACAATTTGCTCAGGTTTTTTTCATTTGCCCATTCTAATTTCCACATGCTGCACATGGAATATGATGGGCTTTGTTCAGTGTAATTTAATTTTTTAAATATAAATTAATGACATTGTTTAACCTTTAAAAAAAAAAAGTGGATTTGTACATTTTGAGAAACACTTTCAACTGGACTATTCCAACTTTATAAGAAGTGAAAATGTCAATTTATCAAGCATATGTTCAGAAAAATCATTCTTGCTTCTAATCTAGCGTTTCTGTTGTACTCTGCGTTAGAAGCTTGTGTCTTAAAGTAAATAATGAGACCTGCCTGTTTGCTTTGGTGTGTGAACTTGTAATACGTTTGCAACGATTGTGGTTTATGAGCCATGCCTTAATCATATGAGTGGGAAATTTCCTGAAGTTTTAAGTGCCAGGATAAAGAAACTCTTATTTTGTGTAATGAAGGAAGGATGCAGTATTTTATAATCTGGTGTTTTTAATTTTATTTTTTAGCCCATTTATAGTAAACTAATGTTAGAAATAGTGCAAAAACTGTAAATAGTTTCTTCTACTTGGAGCAACGTTATTCCGTGTTGTCCCTTTTTATGTTAGACTCCTGGCATTTAAAAAGTGAAGTCTGAAAAGATGCTTTCATGAGATTTTCCTTGGATTGGAGGCTTTGAGTCGTGACACGCATGTTTGATTTTGGTTCATCTGGGTTCTTTTTGTATTTATTTTTGCTGTTTTGTAGCTCTCGCGTTCTAGCTCAATGAGTTCATTATCACGTGAAGTGAGCCAGCATTTCAAACAGGTACATGCAGCTGGCAGTTCACTATTGCACGCCAAACTTCTTTTATTTATTATTATAACCTTTGCACATTTACGTGTCTCGGATTTCACAGTCTCTGCCTTTAGCATTGCATACTTCACTAAGACACAAGCAAAATTTCTTAATGTAATGCTTCATTAAGATTAGACCGAACATTTCATGATGCACTGTGCTTCAGATTTAATTTAGTTATGTAGTATTGCAGTCAGGCAAGCCGCAATAGAGAGGCTACTATTTCACTGGTGATCTATATTTTTAAAGTACCAGTGTATGAAAAAACATTCCTTGAATTGCTTCATAAATAGTCCAAGTGTTTGTTTTAGCAGAATTCTGACGCCTTTACATCGGGCTGGGGCGAACATGTATTTCATGTTCTAATATTCAGATGATTACAGCAGAGAAATCTTCCAAAACACAGTTCTGTACAAAATATTTTTTTGCGATTTGTTAATGCGTGGATGCGTGGTATGTTAAACCTGTTGTCAGTCTTACTTTGGTTTACTATTGTCAAAAAGCTACGCTTGATGCTTCCAGCGAACATGGATGCGGATGTATCTCAGTGTTTGTTTGAATAATTGTCCCAGCACTAGAAGTACAGAAGCCACTTTGTAAAACAATCCCTCTCTTTATGAAGCATTTATGATCGCTGGATAAATCCTCATAATGTAATGCTCAGATTTGACATGACGATGTATGCTGAAGGCAAGGGTTTGTCACTGTCCTTTTCACTTTGTTGTAAACGTAACCATTTATTGCACTGAGTGCATGCTTTTAACAGCAATGTAATACCTCTTATACAGTGCATGCTGTGCCATTAATAATGTGTTGGGAGTTTCAACTGGTTCAGAAGAGAGTAAACCATTTTTCATTCACAGTATCTCATTTTGGTCATCTTTCTAGCAAGTTTTTTTTATTACCGTTTTAAAAAGTTAAAACTCAGCAAAGTGCTGACAGGGTTGATCTCCCTTCAGAGCTCCGGTTTTGTTATCTCCTACAAGTGAGGTAAGCTATCTGCTAGCACTAACTACCTTACAGGGTGGAAATAAGACTCATATTGCATAGCAGTTTCATCCATTCCAGGTTTTACAACGAGCTTGATTAGCCACAGTGTATAGGTAACAAGCTCAGGTGCGTCTTATTAAACTCTTAGTATAACCAGGAATGGATCAAACTGCTATGCAATGGGAGTCTTATTTCCATCCCTGCATTACTATAGTTTATTCCATGGATCACACAGGTAAACAAAAAAATCAAAACACTTATTAAGACACTTTGGCTTACCTGTGTGTGGAAGTCATACATCCCCTGGGTGTAACACAAGATTCCATTTGCCATGGGACAAATATATTCTTTATAGGTTCCTTGTTGAAGTAATGTTGACTTCTTTTGATGCTTTCTTCAGGTTCCTGATCAGCCCCTTGCTCATGGAGGTCTACCTGCAGGAGGTGTCACTTTCTATAACCCCTCTCAGTTTACGCAGGTAAGTGATGCTTTCAGAATTCAAAGCAGAAAACCTTTGCGAGGTCTGGGAGAAATTTCCTAGGGACTTTGGGCTCTGACCTAATATGTCAGCAGTATCACTGTAGTGATGAATATATATTCTTTATTAAGATGATGGAAAGTTATGCATGAGGTTTACAGTTGATGTACCTATAGTAGTGCTAAAAAGGTACTTGGTAATAAACTACATTTAAACACAAGCTTTGAAAAATCCATTTCATTTTTTGTGTGTGTTTGTCCAGTTTTATTTAACCTGTAAGAGAAAAAATCACCTGTTGAATATTTGTGGGTCTGAATCAGAAATAAACACAGAAATAAATACAAAAAATGTACCGATATTCAAATAACATGGTACTCGTAAATTGACAACTAAAGACAAAAATATTACAAAATTTGGCTTACATTCCTGTAACTGATGCAAACATTTGTACAATATATATTTTAATAATTTGACATGCTGTTTTAATGTGCTAATGTGGTGTGTTTTATTATATTTATTTATGCATTTTAGCCAGCAGGACCATCGGCTGGCACGAGAGCGAGGAGATTCAGCCAGAGAAAATACCCAGCCATGAAGTAACATCTGCCAGCCTGACCAGTCTACCCTTTCAAGAAAATAATTAACTCCCACGTACAGTCAATAATTCATTGTGACATTAACTATTATAGGAATGCAAATTTAAGAAAAGAAAACAATATCAAGATATTCATCCACAGTAGTTTTTAAAAGTTTAATATTATTGTCTTAAATCAGTAAGTCAGAATCCATAGGTGAAATAATTGTGAATGTCACAATGCCATATTGATCTGCATATTGTTCAAAATGTAATCAGCATTTGTCACACACTAAAAAGCTAACTTGCTCAGAAAATTGAACAAGATGATTCGGGAGCCAGTAGTTTTACCATCATAGACAATTAGTAAAGCAAAAATGACATGTTTTAATTTATTGAATGCTTTTTATTTAACCATTGGTGAAAAACAAACTTGTTACCATTGAGCACAAGGACCATGTCCCTTGTATACCATTCCTCAATACACAAATCAGGGCCCTGCTTAAATCCTTCTTACAACTGTGACTATAACGAAGACTCATCTTTTCTTTTTTTTTTAATTGAAATGAATCACCTGTTTTTATCCTGTATGTATGTAGTTCATTTTGTGATTATATAAGGCTGCTGTCAAAACAAATTGTATAGCCTCTCTGTATAATAGGCAATGGAAGGGTGGATTGTGTGAATTTTTTTTAAAGTGCAATATTATATATGCTTTCTCTTAAGTGATATTGGTAAAGTGTCATTAAGAGGGGGAAAAGGCTTGACAGAAATGTGAAAGTGGTTGTTTACCCATTATGAGTGTTGGAATGTGATTTGTAATTACCTGCCCTATAGTACCTTGTCATAATTAACCAAGGTCTTAATTGATCTGCTCTAAAGTTTTAACCATACTAAAGTAAAAAGGAAGACCAGAACCACGAAAAACCAGTGTTACTTTGGCAGAAGGTACCCGAATTCAACATCATTTGAATTTATTGTCGTAAATCTTTTCAAATATGTGTATATCAGAATCAAATTGTATTTATGATGTGTGGTCAAAAGAGGTGCAAAGCTTATTAATTAATGAATTAATCTAATTCAACATGACTAGGAAAAACTGTAGAGTAAGAAATTCTAATCCTCGGTTGTACTTTTTTTTAACATAGTACCAAAAGTTTTCAAAGCATCTACCAGTAGAGAATGAACTTAAACATTTATGGAATGTTATTGGGGGTGGGGGGGGGTTAAAAAAGATTTGGTTTTGGTCTTACCTTTTTTGATTGGATTGTCAACATGATTTTTTTTCCCGTCATTCTAAATGTATCTGGATCTTTGCTTCCGTGTAGTTCATGAAGCTGTATCTCCATGTAGACTGCTGAATACTTTTAACTCAGAAAGCTTCCTTTTGTTTAAAGAAGCTCTTATTTTTCCTAAAAGTGTTTGAATTGACACTGTAAGATTCTTAACAAAATAATAAATAAATATTTTGCGCTCTGGAGCACTTTCAAATGATACTTTGTGTTATTTTTTTTTAATGAATTTAAAGAAGTCTAGCTTGTCCTGTCTTTCTCTTTCTGTTACCACTACTATATATTTAAATCTTTCTATCTTTGTCACTTTAAAGTAATTGAAGCAAAAACTATATGTTGAGTGTATGAGAGGGGTTTTTCTGTAGACAAAATTTAAGACAGCCAAGGATTGTAAACTAGACACTGTACACTGGATGTGTCCATTAGTTCTAGCTATTATATGACCAGTGTTTTGGTCTTTCCCTTTAAGGTCCTGGATTCCAAGTAAAAATCATTAAGTTCTGCTTCACTCTGAGTAGGGTTCACTGTGCTGCCAATGGACCCTTTTGATGTTTTTTAAGAATCCCAATGAGAGCTGTTAGCATTATCATAATTACTACATTACATCCTGTTATAATACTTGATCCTGCTTAAGCATACATTTCAGATGCACCGGTGTCCTTTTTTGGCATACCATAAGCTCACAGTCTATGCTAATACCTGAACTTTGCTCTGATTAAATAAAAAAAAAACAAAGACATTTGTTTTCCATTGTTGTTTTGTTTGAGATCTTTGTAGTATCATTATAAATGACATACACGTTGGCTACAAGACTTTTTTTCTTGGAAAAAAAAAAAGATGTATATATTTAAAGAAACAGTTGAATTATTTATCTATTTACTGCTTTCAAAATACTATACTATACTATAGTGATCCCCTAAGTGAACGACTTTAGGATTTGCAGAACATCAGACTGACCATTGAGCAGTACCTGAAATCAAGGGAGTGTCCTGCTTCTCCTGTCCCACACATGGAAATTGAAGGTTGCTGCATATTCTGTACAGTAATAGTACAGTACTAAATACTTTGGATTTAGTCAACACGACTGTTCCTTGCTTCCTCCACCTAGAAGGAGGCGCTCTAATAGATTCGCAAAGGGGCTAGTTGTAGCCCCGCCTCCTTTGCCTCGCTTGTTGGTAAGGAAGCTGTGTCTGTTACTAAGGAAGCAGACAGTGGTGGAGATTCTACAGTCGCGAAAGGGAATTTAAGGTACTTGACATTGTTTAACATTTTTTGTAACATTTAAACTGACTAGTTTACAACCAAATACAGTACAAATTGTATTATTATAATAAGTTACATTTTACATTTAAGATGACACAGTTCCAAACACACATTGTAGCCACATTGTCTTTTTAACGCTATAAACCAGTGTAGTTGTACATATAGTGATTGAGATGGCAACCAAGCAGTCATGTTTTATCATTGCTAAATAATTAAGCAAACGTCTTTGTTATTGTGGCCTTTATTTTAAATAACGTCATTTTGTCAATAGTCATTACCGCGCTGTTTACATCTAAGTCCAGTAGTATAATCAATACTGTAGTAACAGAAAATGACAAAAATAATCAAATATGTTACAGGTACATATTTCCATTATTATTTTCTTTTTTCCCGATCTCAGCAACATGCTGACAATTAAAAAAAAGAAAGTAAGTTTGCAATGTCGGTGTGCGTTTATTTGATTTGCTATAGGAATACTATTGATTTACAGTGTGATTCTAGTATAAATTAAATTATAGTTTAAAGTGGGCCTATTATTTATTACCTAGTGTAATCAAATGTAAAGTTACTGTGTATGCAAATTGTAAATGAACGCTAGACGAGTGTGTTACAGTAAATGCTCTTATAGAATTGAATTACGGTAACGTGAAGCAGCCAACATGTCACCAGTTCTTACTGTGAACAATTACAACGCAGTATGAAACAACACCGCCGAACACTACGAACAGGATTAAATGCATCGTTTTTTGTTTTTTTTTAATCCCACTGTTTAGATATTAGTATATGCGCAGTTTAGTCCTGCTAGCATTAAATCCTTGTCTGACAATCAGAACACCACTTTTGGTAACAGAACCACAACGTACTATAAAATAAAGCCATTCAAAAGTGATCACCAGTTGATGACTGCAAAGTAAAATATAGACAATGCAGGACATATTTTATGAAATGATCATTTCAATTCCTCATAGGAGGTTAAGTGTGTGCTCATCCTGCATTGACAGTCTCTAGTTTAACACTGTGGTTGTTGTTTGGTTGCCCTAGCAGGTCTTTATGTATTATGTAAGAAGGAACAGCAAACAAAGGAATACTTGGATGAATGCCCAGAACACAACAAAAGGCCAACAATTAATTCATTTTAGTGGCTGCATTTAGTTGAAATGCCAGATGTTTATTAGAAATATGTACCGGTATTTCTTATGATAATTTCAATTAAAGTTAACAGTTTGTCTTGTTTGTAAGCATTGCAAACTGTGTGTCAGTGCACCGAGTAAAGATGATCTGCAAAGTGTAATATAACATGTTATTGCCTTGCTCAGTTTCAATGTTAGAACCGTAATTTATTTTTCAAATTCACTATCCATTAGTTTTAATCATTTCATAAGGTTATTGCCGTTTAGCAGGAAAGTGTCAACTGTATATATTTCCAGAATCTGCTTTACCTAAAGAACCACTCTCTAAAGTCTGATAACACTTGATTGGCTGGGTTGTTAAAGGCTATATTTTGGAAATCACTCATCTGGATTTTGATATATGCATTTGTTCTGATGAGCTTTTCTGCATGCTGATGATGTAGGTTGCAGTGAACTACTTTTTCATGCTACTGATATCTGTGTTGTTATTCACCAACGATGTAAACATGATTTAATTAAATCATTTGTTTAAGCTTTTAGTATTGCTGATTTCAGTGACAGACATTTGGTTTAATGCGTCTTGCAGACCCTTCCAGAGTGAGTATTAGTAACATCAGCAAGTTAAAATAAATACAGGCTGTTTAGCAGGAATACACAATTCCAGTCCCTCTGGTCCTCCTGGTTTTTGTTCCAAATTACTTAATTGAGCTAATTTGACCTACTTTAAGGTCTTAATCAGGTAATTATTTAACAATGCCTATAAAACCTGGAAAGATTATTATTTGTAATTTTCTGTTTTGCAGGTATGTAGCAGCAGCAGGCGATGGAACTACCACATTTGGAAATCTGGGTCTTGGATGGGTACACAGATAAATGGTATTTTGTGGGAGAACTTCTTTCTTCCAGCAGTTATCTTCATGAATTACAATGCACAGCCATTGAGTAAAAGTAGTACATATTTAACACTGGACTCCCTGGATTATTAATCATGCAGTGCCCTTCCTAGACGTCCTCAGGGCTGCCTGGGCTGAATTATTCTGCCAGAAACAGACAGGTGCAGATATGATAATGAACTATCAGAATGGTGCTCCACTTCAGCCGTGCACAGGTGCTGTTTCTTCAGTAAAAACCAAAGCAGTAAAGAAGCCAGTGGGTTTGGAAGCTAATGACCGTACAGAAAATGTGGAATGTGGCTCAGAAGAATATGGTTGTGAAAGGTTTCTGAATGACACCTTGCGGTTTCCCCCAGATGAGTTGGGCCAAGGAGCTCAGATGTTGGATAATGCTTTCCTACCAAGACCACCCCTTCTGCCCAAACCTCCTGGGCATCCTAAATTGGAAAAGGCCTTCTCCCTAGAAGAAAAGGTGGGAAGACGGAGGTTCAGAACAAGCCAGGAGAGCCTGGCTGAACCTGGAGGGATCGGATCTTCTTCTATGAACTCCCTTCAAGAAGATCTGGTTGGTCACCCGGTTTGAACAGCACTTTCAAATTTCTAGATGGACGGGTTTCCTCAAGCAGCCTTCACAGCAACACCTCAAGAGACTTCCAGGTCTCTCCTTGTCTTAGAAATGGTGGCAGTAGCCATTCAGACCCTGGGAAATGGAGATCCAGTCAGAATTATGAACAAATAAAACCTTCAAAAACAAAACTTTCTCCTCTTCAGCCTACAGGACCCCTGCCTGCTATGGAACTCAACATGGCATCTCCTGCATTAAGGACAGCTAATAGGATAGACCAGGATTGTATGGATTACGGAGTGATCCCTAAGAGTGTGTTTGGGAGACAGCGCAGTAACCTTACTGATGGCAGGCTGCTGGACAGTATGGTGTCAGATACCTGTTCCACTAACTCCATGAAGTCTTCACTCAGTGTACTCAATCCAATTCGATCCAAGGATGTAAGAAATAGGTAAGGCTTGTTTCTGCTCTAAATCTGTTTGCTCATCATATATACAACTATCAACCAGTAGGTCTATACATGTATGTGGCAGCTGCTGTATGTGCTACACCTTTTGAATAACTGGCCGTAACCATTAGACTTTGGAAACTTATTTTTAAAGAAATTGTAGCCGTTATTATTGATGATGGAAGCAGCCCATAAATATGTGGTATTTGTTTCAGTGCATTTGAACTAAATACCACTTTCAGAGTAGAGCATTAGCAGTTCTTAAAATGCTGTTTTATATTTAAAATAGTCTCCAAAACATTTTGAAAATGAACTAGAAAAAGCTATGAGGACCAGACTGTGATACCAACATGGCAAATCTTCATGTTAGGAAAGTAACTTTAGCTCTTAAGACCTGGCTTGAGTATTGTCAAGATTAGAAAGGCTGTCATCTCATTAGGTTGAGGGGTGATTGAGGCTGCTTGTTCAACAGCTGGCAGTCTTTCTAATTCCATTGAAAGGGGTCACTGGGGAATAAGGGTGGATCCACCGTCCTCAGGTAAATGTGAGCAGGCTTTACAAGAGCCAAACAGTTATTTTAATGCAAATAATTTACTGGTCAAATATTGTACAGAGCATCATTTTTTATTATAGGAAAAAATGTTTTAAACGGTTGATTTAGACGCTGTCTTAGATGTAAATCATAATGTAAGTTAAGTTAATAAAGCTTTTCTAATTTAAAACATAATTATGAAACAAATAAGGTGTGTGGAGGGATTATTTTTGAAATTATTTGTACAACACAGGAGTTTTCTGGAGGGCAGTCTTCTAGGCCACGGTGCGTTACTAGGAGCAGAAGAGCTGGATCGATGTTTCCTGAGAGGAGTATAGGGATTTATATTACCACATGGAACATGCAAGGAAAAAAGGTGGGTAGGAAACTCCATTTGAACTAGCATGTACACAGCCTGATACCAAGCACGTGTTTAAATATTGAACATTGCTTTTGTTATTTCATTCACGAGAAATAATGTGTTCTATAATCATCCTTTTAGTGCTTCATTATAGAGGAATGTCAAGACTACAAGATATCTAGTCAATGGTTAAAACAGAGTCCTGAAGTTGTATTCAGCTATGGCCAAAAGTTTCGCATCACCCTGTAGAATTAACTAATTTTGCTTCATAAATTCGAATGAAACCTGCTGAATAATGTTATGTTAACATATTAAATAACATACCGCTTTGTATACATACATTACAAACAGCTTCAAAGCCGCTCTGTCATTTTAACAGTTTTAAAATTTGTTTTTTTAGGAACTTCCTCATAACTTGGATGATCTTCTGTTACCTCCTGATGTTGACTTTGCCCAAGACATTTACATTATCGGGGTTCAGGAAGGCTGTCCAGACAGGTGTGTTAATAACTAAAGTCGTGTGGTTGCACTGTGCTGTTAAAAATGTTAGAATAAACCAGTTCTCACAGAAACAATTGCAGAGGAACATACTGAAATCTTTAAAATAAAATTTAAAATCTATTTAAATTGCATAGTGTTTAAGTTGATCATGTAGCCTGTAGCAAGCAGGTAGCTTTTCTTGAACAGCATTTCACTTTTTGTTGCCTTTACGGATATGTGCTTCTTCTTTGTGCTGTTTGGAGCAGTTGTTTGCCAGAAGTACAGTAATAAGTGTATGTTCTGATTTCCCAGGAGAGAGTGGGAAATACGCTTACAAGAGACCTTGGGGCCTTACTACGTCATGCTGTATGGAGTCGCTCATGGGGTTCTTTACCTGTCTGTGTTCATTAGGAGGGATCTCATTTGGTTTTGTTCAGGTAGGTGCTGGTAGACTTACCCACTCCCTTACAGATGTAAGCTAGAATCTATGATACATGTTCGCACAATTAGCTGTTTTTGTACCTGGACAAAATGTATGTAATGTAATATCTCAGAGTATAGAGGCAATGGTTTTTGGTTTTATGTTTAATAATAATAATAATAATAATAATAATAATAATAATAATAATTGTGATGATTTTCTTGCTTTATTTAGAGAAGAAACACCTTTTGTGATTTAATTTAACCTTTTCTTATAAATTGCAAAAAAGGGAATAAAGGACACTTGTTTCCATCAAATCTGGCAGTCTCTAAGGATTGCCTTGTAATGTATTCTGCTGAGTGTAAGTTATTTCTGTGCTGTCTTTTAGCTGCTGTTTGTATCTGGTACTTTGTTTCTTGCAGAAGTTGAACATACAACAGTTACAACCCGAATCGTATCCCAGATCAAGACTAAAGGAGCTGTTGGTATTGGCTTTACATTCTTTGGTACATCATTCCTCTTCATCACCTCCCACTTCACATGTAAGTTCACAGTCTGAATGCATCTCAGAGAGAGCATGCATCCTAATTTCTTTACTAGCACAACCTCAAAACTCCTTTAAAGCAGACCAACCAGCTTTAAGTGATTATAGCATTTTATGTAGAACATTTACTAGCTGGGATGAATATTGAAACAAACATAGCTTGAAATGTATTTATTTTTTAAATAAAGAGATAATATAAAAATGCTTGTATTTCAGCTGGAAAAACAAAAGTATATGAAAGGATTCTGGACTATAACAAGATCATTGAAGCCTTAACACTTCCCAAGATCCTGCCGGACACAAACCCTTATCGATCAAACTCTTGTGAGTTTTTCACTTGTTAGTCTTTACTCCTTTAATAATACCATTTTGACAGAAACCAACCATGCTGTTGAAATATAAAAAGCAAAAGCAATATGAAAAATCTAGTTCTGGGACAAATATCTTAATATTCGAACAAATACATTTTGACGTGTATTCGGATACAAAATCAGATGTTTGTATTCGCTAGAAATAACAAAAATATCTTTTACGTATTTACTGGCTCACCAGAACTTGCGCGACAGTTTCAAAAATGGCAAATGAAAAAGAGTTCTGTGTGATATGTGAGATTAATGTATATAAAAATAAAAATAAACTAAAAACACAGGATCAACACAGCAGCTCTTGAGCCTCTATTTAAAAGTTTTAGACAGCAAAAAGTAAACAAACCAGATTATGCGCGCATGCATTTTAATCTCTATGGAAGACCATCTGGGCCAAAAGAGCGTTGTGCTGCTTTAGAGCGAGTCAGAATCTCATGGGACAGAAAAAAGGCAAGCAAGTCATTCTGAAATGCCTCGCTTAAACAGTGCCCAACTTGCTGGAAATGTTGTGGAGTGATTTTTATATAGATTTTAGATATATTTTTTGTTGCGACTTTGTTATGTGGAATGTAATAAACAAGAACCATAATGGTGAGTTTTTCCTCTTCATTTTACAACGCCATTTCCACGTTTGTTTTATTTGAAGTCAAATTTCAGTTTTCATTTGCTTGTTCAGGTACAAAAAGTCACAAGTAAACATGTTATTACTTTATGAAAACGCGTCTGGCCACTGTTTACTGTGAAGAAACGGCAATGGCAAGGAATGAAAAATAAATAAAGTGTGTTGTCAACTTTTATATACTATTTATTTCGGGAATAAACAAAACAACGTTTAACTTGGAACTGTTATCTGGCATCCTACTCTTGGGATATTTTTCTACTTCAACGTGTCACATATTGTAACGACTTGCTGTTAAATAAAGGCACACACACAGGGCCACGCCCCACTGCCGCTATGCTGTCTCTGCCTGCGTTCTGAGCAATATAATGGCATTTATTACTTTTTGAAAATGACTGAATATTTAAATTATGAACGATGTATAGGAACACCTCCTAAGAGAACACTTTGGCTTAAGGAACAACCTTGTGGTGAAAAAGAATTTCCCCATTGTAAATGCTCCGCCTGAAAGAACTGGAACTTCGCTTAAAAGAACACCTTTTTGGCATCGCTAGTGATTCATTGCTAACCGATTCAGTACTGTTTTGTAAACTGATAACTCATCATCATCAAACTCAGATTCAAATGTTATATTCAATCTTTTCAAACTGACTTGTCATCGCGAGAGTAATCTAGAGTGTAGGGGTGCTGTGTTAATAACCATTGTGTTCATATTCGTTCTCATATTCATAATTACTGTTAGAGTCGCTGCTGCATTTTTACCGTATGTAGGGGTGTTTTGTTAATTTAGTTTGTCAATTAGTTTATTAGCGTTAGTTTGTCAGTTAGTTTATTATTATAGTTTATTAACATACGCTTGCCTATTGTTTTTCTATTACTTATTCTGTTAATTTCATGTTGATGCACGTGCGTCATGACATAAGTAATACATTTGTATTTATTGATTCTTATCGTGATTGGCCTTGGCATACTGTGTCCGGAAGTCAACTCTCCTGTGTGTGTGCGTATGTATGTATGTATGTGTATGTGTGTATATATATATATATATATATATAGAATTTTTTTGTATCCCTAGCTGATGTCACTACACGATTCGATGAGGTGTTCTGGTTTGGAGATTTTAATTTCCGCTTGAATATGGACCGCACTGGAGTGGATCAAATCCTGAAGCAGGACCTCAGCTCAGACATGAGCAGACTACTACAGTATGATCAGCTTTCCAAGGAAATGAAAGATGGTATGTAACTAAACCACACTGCTCGTTTATAAAGATGTTAAAGGGGTTGTGACCCTAAACTATACCACAAACCTTGAACAGCTGGGTTGTGGTTTGCTGAACATGGTTTGGAAACGCGTTATTTATAGCTTCAATGTGTTGTAGTGTCAAGCATATTTCATGGGTGGTCATTTTTGTCCCCTTAGATTATTGGTGTTACCTATTGCACGTATAACTTGAAGTCACTACCCATAACCATGCCATTTATTTCCTGCAGGTTCTGTTTTTAAAGGGTTCAAAGAGGCTCCTATACAGTTTCCCCCAACATACAAATTTGATGTTGGATGTGACATCTATGACACCACCACAAAGCAAAGAACCCCTTCATATACAGTAAGGAATCTCAAATTACACTATAGGAGTTAGGAAATCAGAACCTATAATATGTTTTAATAAGTATATGCCAGTTTGTAATATTTTTCTCACACTATATCTAGAGAATATAGTATCTAGAGAAAATGCTAAAACTAAACCCCACTATATGTTTGTACTCTGGGATCACTCTACTGTTAAGACATGCCGTTTTTCCATCTTTCTCCTAAAGGACCGTGTGCTGTATAAAAGTCGTCACAAAGGTGACATTAAGGTTGTTAAATATACCTGCTGTTCCAGTATTAAATCGTCAGACCACAGGCCAGTGTTGGGAGTATTTCAAGTTAAAGTGAGACCTGGGAGAGACAAGTAAGTAAAAAGCCAGTTTTTGCTCCCTTTGTAGAAATGTAGCTTATAAAATAAAATGAATGATCTGTAATACAAACATTCAGTAGCAGGAAAGGGTGGGGCAATGCAGTAATTCTTG
Organism: Acipenser oxyrinchus oxyrinchus; assembly: GCA_030684275.1. NCBI lineage: Eukaryota > Metazoa > Chordata > Actinopteri > Acipenseriformes > Acipenseridae > Acipenser > Acipenser oxyrinchus. The sequence goes on from JAGXEW010000186.1 coordinate 201,013, forward strand.
TGTGTGTGTTCTCCTGGTAGTATTCCACTGGGGGCTGGTCAGTTTGACAGGGAGCTGTATTTGGAGGGGATCAGAAGGAGGATTACCAGGGAACTCCAAAGGAAGCAGGCACTGAAAAATCAGAAAAACAGCACGGTCTGTGCCATTTCCTGATAATCAGCAACGGCAGGAGAAACTTGGGAACTTCTAAACAGAACCGAATCTCAAAAACACACACAAGCACAGCCTGCTCTCTTTTATACAAGGTATACAATCAATGTTGATTAGCTTTTAATTACAGTCAATACAGACTGCATTGTTTTAACCTTCTGGAGAGTCAAAATAAAAAAAAGAACAATTTAAAGGAGGAGTGCCCTTTGCAGAACATTGTGCTTGAAATACAACGTTAACTTTGAAGGTGCCTACCATAGATACCCCATTATTCCAGGATGAAAAATATTTTGTACAATATATTGCTAACCATAGGAAATACATTACTAACATGTAACTGTCTGTGATACTGTTTTATTTGCTTGGGTATTCATTTATAAAACAAAATGCTTATGAGTAAAATATAATGTTGCTTCCACAATTATTAATGGGTTTGTTTATCCTGGTACGTATCCAATAGCCTATCCACACTACCTAAATAATGCCACATGATTGTCATTCAGAATTAGGTGATTATCGCACATTATTTAAGTAGCATGAATAGAGTATAGCAATGTCTTACAATCTAAACAGTATTATATAGAATTGTATGTGCAATTGGCCAAATTTAACTAGACATTTGTTTAAAACTTTTTTTTTTGGCCCTATTGCCTTCACAGATTATTGTTCCAGTACGCTAATAAACTGACACATTGTAATCAGTGAGAATGATTCTTCGGTTTCATCCTGGCTCTGCAAATTTTAAGATTCATTCTTAAACATTAGCATTGTCTACGTGCTTGGTTACATGTTGAGCTCCAAAGGGGTTGTCCAGGGTGTTTCCCATGGGGTAGCTTTCAACAGGTAGTGGTTGCATCGTAACTATTTATACAGTTATAATCATCTTTATACATTCCAACAAATAGAATGTGTGGTATGGTTTAGGCTCACAAAAAAAACAGCATATTGTTGTCAATTTCTTATGTACTTCACCAGCACTGTTTTTATGTTTGCTTATTAGGCAAGATGCCAAATATATCACACTGGTACGAAGGGCTCGGGCCTGGTATCTTTTGTGACATTGGCTCAGGGATTATTACTTTTTGTTCATGTTATTTTTACACTTGTTATGTTGTGTTAAACTTATTTAAAAATGTCAACATTGTAAATATAACAATCACACCTGTATAATCTGCAATTTATATTTTTTTCTACATAAATGCAGAGTTAAGTGATTTGAACTTGTCTTTGTTGTCTTTTTTTAAATTCCTTATAGAATTAACAGATCTTTTCCAAGAATCAGTGTTAATAATTGGTAACCCCAGGCCACCACCACAATGGCAGGTTGTTATTTAAAAATTCTGAAAGACAGGCAATATGATTGGTTTTAGGACAGCTGATAAGCTTAGACTTTAAATCAAAATGAGTTATTTAACTAAAATAATTGTCATTTTGTATGAAAGGCAGGAAATTGCTTTTGGCAATTCATTTGGTTTATCTTTTTTAATTAACACCAGTTGGTTTAAAACACCAAAAACACACCAGAAGAAATTTCAAGTAATTGGCATCCACACTTTAATTCTTGCAGGGGTAAGTATGTCCATTAAAATGTTTAATTACCACAATGGAACTGAGCCATCTCGTTTAAGAAATAAAGTCTTTAATATGTGCAGATAAAATTTAGAAAAATGCATAAAGGTGAAAGTCTGCTTAAAACAACATTTAAGATTTATAAACACTTTGTAAATGTCTGAATCAGTGTTTATTTAAATACGTTTTGCATCATAGGTGTCTAAGAAACACATAACCCACAAAAGACTTTGAAACAGTTTAACATCTTATACAAGCTACCATATATACATTCACAATAAACTCACTAACATTAAGAGGTCAGTGCTTATTAAAAAAGGGGGTTCAATATTCAATAAAGCCCATTAAGCCAAGAGTTTTAGAATCTTATTCATGTAAATTACCACGGTGTGTGGTAAATACAATGAGATTCAGTTTAAGTCTGCAGTCAGCAATTCAAAATGCTTGATTAGTACGGCTTGGACACAGGGGTTTACAAAAGACGCTTTAAAGTTAGGGAGGAAAGACATTCAAGAAACTCCAGACCATGTTTTGCAAACGTGTAGCGCCACCGCTATGGGCACTGTGATTAAAGTCTGGTTACAAGATACTGCAGCACAAAATCTGGAAAAAAGTGCATTCTACAGTTTTGTATCTTTTGTCATAATTTAGTCACTAGATACTCTATAGAATCCAAACTGTATATCACGAATAGTTATAAACTGAGTTTACAGGTTTACAAAATATGGCATTGAAACTAAGATTGACACCCTTACAACCAGCCACAGTGGAACCTCACTAATTTAAGCACAAGTCACTGAGGACTGTGGAAAGGGATTACTTGGAGTAAAGGAAAAAGCTCCTCCTTGGAGAAAAGCTCCAGTTCTTATCATAATTTTGTTTTGATGACTAATAAATATGTCACTCTTTATAGCCACTACTGTTGAAACACAGAAAACAGCAAAGTGGTTGAGAGGAACAATAGAACCTTACTTTGAACCGGGGTAGCCAGTGGAATATACTTTCCCTCAATCTGTTCACAAGCAGCAGACATGCTTGTTTAAAAGTCTAAATAAATTAAATAATTCTCTCCTTTTAAAGATTTAAAAGGCCATAAGGCTGGCATTTTAGATAGCTAAACTAAATATCATATCACACACTAAATGCAGAAACAAAGACCAGCTCTACAGTTAAATAAAATAATTGCCAGGGAAAAATAATAAAAAATAACACATCTGTATCCTAAATAAATGCACACCTGAAACTGTCTTTGTAGTATCTGAACAATTTACTACCTGTGCGCCGTTTCTGGCAATGCACCCTAGTCGTAGTCATAAAGGCTTAATGCAAAACCGTTTTAGACCATTTCCCGTTGAAGAAAGTAGTAGCAACGTTTAGCCCCAATGTATTTACACACTATGAAACATTTCTTGGAAAGGGTTCCTTTAAGAAAATACCCACGTTTCAGTTTGTGTTGCACAATCCTGCACCATGCGGTTGTCTTCTACCGGAAGAGCCTGTATATTCTGGGTAAACGCCCCTCTTTACTAGACAAAGCCTCCTGGATATGATCGTATGTGGGTAGCTCTGTAAGATCCCCCAAGGCTGCCACTGCTGGCTTGCTGCGGAGCATTTTGGCAGTCACCCTCTTGATGTCACTCGCTGTCACTTTACCTTTAAGAGAGAGACACACAAAAAAAAAAAGCAGCGAGTTAGCAGTTAACTGAAATTTAGAATATACCCAAAACACAACAAAGGTGCAATTGTATGTTAAATGCAATATCATTTGGAGTATTTGCTAATAAAAACAGCAAAAGACAAATTGTTTTATAGGAGTGTTTAATAAATGTGTCTCCAATGCTTAATCCTCAGGAGTAAAATTAAACCTTAAAAATCAGAACACCCATATAGTACAAAGTGCATGAAAATACAAAAATCTAAAAGATTCATATAATAACCACAGGAAAGCTGTTGGGAGACAAGGGGCTCCATAACCAAAGAACTTACTGATGAGGTCACAGAGCTCATGAGGCAGTTTCCTCTTGCCAGTGGCCAGCACCTGCCTCCCCACATCCTCGAAGATGACAGGCCGAGACTCCAGGTTCATCATCAGCATGGACTTCAGCTGTGTCTTCGCCCGCTCTAGCTCCATCTGCAAAACAAGGCAGGTTTAGTTCAACAAGCAGCACCGAGACCGTCCTTCCTCTACGCTGAGTCCCTTGATTCATTATTAACCTTCATATTCTGTTTTCATTCTTAATAGTCAAACAGCTCCACGTTTGAATTTATTTATTTCCAAAACGGGTTTACATTTTATATTCAAACCAGCGTGTTCTTAAGTATGTTAACTATGATGATCCTGTTAAGTGCAGACTGTTTCCGTATGACCACCTTTAATGCAAAAGCAACAGCAATACAAAGTGTCAGCCACAATGAGCAATCCTTATGGAATACACATCACTATGGCCATACTACTGGCTTTTAAGCAATGTAAGTATTCAGTTACCTCTTCAGCTCTCCCGGACATCTGTATAAATTCTCTTGTTATGATTTCCACCATTTCTCGGGCCTACAAATCAGACTTATTGTCAGTCAAAAAACAAGTAAAATGAACATGGCACATAAATATCCAACTGTCAAAATACCAAAAACGTTTTGTAGAATACTGAAAAGATCGGTTTATTTGATCTACTGTCAACGTCTAATATTTTTAAAGTCTTTCCTCACCTGTCTGGGGTCTGCACTAGCATGGATACAAAGCAGCCCTGTGTCTTCATAGCTGTGGTGGTAAGCCGTTGCGTTGTACATCCAGTGGTGCCTAGAACACAAGATGAAAATGATCTAGGAGGATGAAGTTAATGCAAGTGTCACTTTTACAGACATATGGTACACCTACACCATATCCATGTTATCAGTGGTATTTATCCTTGCTGGTGATGGAAGTACAGACTGTATAAAGCAAAGTGGACAGGGGTGTTAAAACCCTTTGTTGTGGCCCCTATTAGAAGTGAATTTAAATCCACAAAGGAATCAGGATAGCCCTCCATGCAATCTCTAATAGTCTCCAGCATACCTGTTAAGGACATTGAGATAGAGCCTGGTAAACATTCCCTTTCCAGGTCCACCTGCTGAAAATGAACCTCCCCCTCCCATCATCATATTCAGCACTGCAAAGGGAATGAAGTCATCCTCCTGAAAATGGAATCGATTCACAAAAATACAAATGGGTGAACGATCTATTTCAACTAAACAGGTCAAAAAATCATTCTCTTAAAGAGCGCAATCGGTTTTTTTTTTAAACTGGATTCCAAATTCTTTTGACCGTAACAATGAATTAGAAATAATTATAAACTCACTAGGAATGAACAGCTTTCCAATCCAATCATGATGTGAGTCAGCTCTGGCATTGGGGTGGGTCCAAGACTGACATCAGACATGTCCTTCTCAGTCTGAGGAGAAACAATAGCGCACACAACTTAGAACCAATAAAAATGATTGTAAAACAAAAAACAAAGTGTGTTTCAAGGCGTCTTACCTTGATGATGCCCCCTGTGTACTGTGCCACAGAGAGGTCCACATTTCCAGTCTTCCCTGCCCCCCACACCGGCTTCGCTCCAAGCAGGTACTTCCTGGCACACTGCACCAGTTGGTCATGCTCTATACCCACTCCGGCCAGTACCATGCGCTCAGGGCTGTAGTAGTTGCGCAGGTAGCCGTGCAGCATGACCTGGTCAATCTTGTCAATGTTCTCTGGGGGGCTGAAGCGGGGCAGGCCCACTGTGTTTCCCGATATGCAGCCTAGGAGGGAGAGGGATAAGGGGGTTTAATGTTATGAAATGACATGCTACAAATCCTCTCAGCCAATCAAAATACCTGATTCACGGTCAAAGAATGACTTACCGCATGGATCATCTCAGTGAGGAGAGGCTCAGGATCAGGTCTCATGTTCAGATCTTCCAACTCAAACCTCACTGCCATCCGTGTCATCTCAATTTCATCATCTGAAAGATAAATGAACAGATCTTGGATAATGGCAATTTCACTGCCACTGTTAATATTAAACATTACAGTGTACCATCACACACTGTTCTCTGCTAGCATAGAAATGATCCATTCCATACATGATCAATACAATGCATTCCTGCCATTTCTTTACTTTTACAAGACTCTAAACTCTCAGAACCATCCCAGAGGAAAATATGAAACCTACAAAGTGACAGGAATTCCTATCAGGCAAGATTTATAGGCAATATTTTGCTAGCTCTATGTGCTTTACATGTGTTTTCCCAGTTCCCTTTAAAAATGATCCCTTAACAGTCACAAACTTCTCTTTATTAAATCAAATGGTGTCTACCTGTTAGCCTTGGCTGCAGCACTACATCAGACAACAGGTTGACCACAGTCTCCAAACCTTTTACCTCCGCTGACACAGCATACATTGTGGTGTCTCTGTGAATAAAGGCAGCAAGATTTCACTTCAGCACATTATTTCAGCACAACTTAGACAGTCTTTTGCAGGATTCTGTATTGCAGTACCTGGAGGTCTGGCAGTCGCAGATCCCTCCATGTTTCTCCAGTGTTAAGAGGATTTCATCCTTGCTTCCATATTGGGCAGTAGACTGAAATGGAAGGAGGTGCAATATGAGAAACTCAACAGGATATATCCAATTGATCTAAACAACGGAGGGACTAAATAAATGGGCTGTACAATCACAAATATAAAGAAGAATTACAACTGTAACGCCTACTTACCGAAAACGCCAGTTTCTCAAGAAAATGTGAAATGCCGCTGGGATATTTTGTTTCATGTCTGGATCCCGAATTGACTAAAACTAAAAGAAAATAAATGCTTTTTACAATGACAAACAGTGTTTCAGCCAAGTTTCCAACTTGAAGTAGGTAGGCTAGTTTTCCTTTCTTAGAGGTTTAACTTCAGCTTTGAGCGAAGACCCTAAAACCCCCATCATTGGCCCCGTCATTAATATTAAACCTGTTCCAGATATTGTTCCAGGTACCCAGGGAAATATTATCTGCAACAACACACAATAAAAGTATCAAAAAGCTTTACTAAAGCTGTAATTTTAACTATCTGCAAGCCTTAAAATATAAGAATTAAGTACTTTGTGATAAGAAATTAATATTTAATAGATCATAGGTAATTGCAACTTCCTCCACCACGTGTACCCTTCAAAACAAGAAACCCATAAGCATGTTGTTCCTGGTAATGTCTCTGTAAAATCAGGACTTACTTCCTACTGTACAGAACTGGCCAAACTTATTCTGGGAGGCCACTTTGAGCCCATTTTCCAGAGTAGTGATTTTAGTTTCGTACTTCTCCTGGCCATCTACAGTTGCAAAGACTGGCTTGGGGGTGCCTGGAAGAGCAGTGGAGAGTGAGATATTGGGGTAGCCGGTGCCGCTGCTATACCGCCTGTACGCTGCAAGGCCAAACCTGAAAGATAAATCAATAATCATATCCAAGACACGGAGGTCAAGAGGCCAGGTGGAGAGGCGGACTAAAGGCTGCCAATAGGTTACTTCTCTGGGGTAGCAACTAGGTAGTAACGCCACTAATGATACTTGACGGTACAATAAGTACCTTCAGGTAACATTTATTTTTCCTGCAAAACAAAATTAAACTTTAGCCAGAGTGGCAGGTCATTAGATGCTTCCGTATCATTGCTTAGAGCTACAACACAGCGATTGCCTTTCAAATCTCATTATATAAAATACACTGACACGAGTAAAAACTATATACTGTACTGAAGCGATCTGCTGACAAACGTGTTCGATCAGTTTCACTCAAACAAACAACACACGAAATGTCAGATACTGCCGGAAAATACAGTGCGATGAGCGAGCACGATAAGCTTGACATTTCTAAGAATTAGATACATGTGTAACTAATTTGACCAAAGTCACTTGTGGTTTTCCGTTCTACAAACTAAGGCATCGGCCACAAACGCCACATTGCCCGATGTGTTGCCTTTCTAGTACTTATCTTATTCGACATATATTTTAAATAATAACATTACCTTTGCAGTCTGCTCAAACTTCTAATTCTAGCCATGTGTGCCGCCATCTTGGATTGCCCCTGACCTCTAATCCACTTCTGTTTCCGGGGCCGGTTCTATACGTTCCTTCCTATGTTTGGGTTGCTTAGCAGCGCACATGTTCTAGATATAAGCTTTTTTATGTATTATGACGTTTTTAGACTGGGTCTATTGAAAAACAATACATATTTAGAATTATTCCTGTATTCCAAACATTCTTTACTCCAGAAATATTTCACCTGTAGCGTGGCTGCTCACTGATAGGGGATAAAAATGCCGTAGGTTATGTTTGACACCCTTGACAAATTAAAATACTTTTTAAGTTCAGGGTTGTTGGTTATATTAACAACAGGTACTGAGTTGATAACATAACGTTGTGCAATGCAGTTCTCTCAGTTTAACCCGTACATAAAGGCAGACAAGTTGCCACAAAATAGCAATCAAGACCTATCCATTGCACCTGTTCGTAATAAAAATGTATCCTTGCACAGAAATTAAGGATTTGCAATTAAGTGGGTGGTATTAATTGATACGACCATCCTTCCATTCTCAGAAAGAAATATAAAAAGCATTACAAAAATAAAAAAAGTGAAAATAAATATATATTAAAATGTCAGTAAATACCATCACGGATATTGGGCGTGAGAGGAACAGTTACCCAAATCTGCGACCAAGACCTACAAATAAACACCGTGTTTGTGAAACCATTACACCGCGCACATGTCAAGGCATATTCACCCCGTCCGTGTTCGTGGGAACTGGAAGTCCCAGAGAATCGGAGTCTAACTCCTTTTCGGCAACTGAAGACAATGATGGGTGAGCTGTGCAATTTTACAATTAACAGCATGCATTGTATTGTATTCTAAAATCAGTTTTTGTTGAAAAAAATATTTTTCTGTTCCAGTTTATAGTTGGTATATTTCAAACTTCAACTTTATTGGCATGGGAGGGCTGTTTTAAAAAAAAAAAAATAAATAATAATAATAATAATAATAATAATACATGAATTCTCCACCACTGTACAGGAAACATGAAACCGGACAGCAAATTTTGCCTGCAGGGAATTTGTATGCAACTACAGTACATTTTTTCAACTTGATATGCACAAGGAAAACCTACAACGCTTGTTTTTTCGTTTATTTTATGAAACACCCTTGATTCCATGATTTCTGGCTGCGCCCCGTTAGGTCCTCATCCACCAGCGACTCTGATCCTGGGGAGGGTTTGAATGAGTTGCAGAAGCAAATGCTGGAGGAGCACAGGAAAGCCCTGGCCTCCGTCAACAGGAAGTGTGTGCTGCTGGAAAGAGACCGCAGGTAGGAAAGAAGCTGAGAACAGAACTATTTGGGTGATGGTGTAAAATACAGACATGGGAGTCTGTACCATCCCAGGTTCTTGTTACACAGTAAATGGTTTTGTATGGTGTAAGAAATACTACATTTGCCCTTGAATTAGTTCATTCAACTCACACCCATTCCAAGTTTCTCCTTAGTTATAAGGAGTCTTGCTTTGCTCCTTATAAAACTCCCAGTTTACCTTGACTCGGCCTCACGTTTCAAGCAACAGGAGGCCTTACAGATAAGGCACATATGGTTTAGTATATGCTAATATGGTTTTTGCCCTATGACTCTCTGTATACATAATGACCTCAAACCAATACATTGCCCACTCAGGTCACATTGTAACAGAGTTCTTGTTTCCCTAGGAAGCGCATCTCAGTCAGCTGCAATGAGCTTAGAGAGCTCCTCCCCAAGTTCCCGGGTGGGAGGACCGACATGGTGACTGTCCTGGAGAGGACGACAAAGTACCTGGAGCTGGTCAAGGAGCTTGTGCCGGCTGACCAGCACAGTGCTGTGAGTATCTAAGGACTTGGTACCGACTTACTTGTGCCAGTCTAGCGTTAATTGTGTCTTTGTTTATGATACCATTACATTTTCTCTAATAATGCTGTACTGGTTGACTGTGTCTTTTTTTCCCCATTTCCCAGACAGGATATAAAAACGGATATAAAAGTGCAGTTGGAAAAGTTTATTTTCTGTTTTTTAGATCTTGTTTCCTCCAGAGGACCTGTACTGCAAGTGGCAGAAAGAGCGCCGGATTATGAAGGAAAAACGAAGAAAGAAGATTTGTGAGGAGATCCGCAAAGCACGTGACCTGCACCAGAAAGCATGCGCTGCTGGGTGAGTACTGCAGCATTCTTTAGCTATTCATCCTATGTGCACAGTGTGGAAAAGGCATGGAATGACGTTAATAACCGTTGCTGAGGATATTAATGCTATTATAAGCCAGTTTATGAGTTCTGTTTTGAACTGGATCATTAGTTAGTTTTAGAGGGCTGTATACTAATCTCATCTGCTCGAGTTAAATTACAATTATTAAACTATAAAGTAATGTCAGTCATAATTATCAAATTGTATTTAACTCTGATCAGTTGCTTCGCTAATAAAACAGAGGTAATGCCTTGTAAAGTAACACTTGTTGTAAATATTTAGCAAGCGGAAGAAGCCAGTGAAGAATCCTGCTTCAGCAGCCAAGCAGAGCAGCGTTAAGAAGAGCGTGGAGAGTGGCAGTGAAGACTCTTTGACTTATTCAGGTATGCGGTCTTGGGTTTTTTTAAGTGTTACATTTTCTGAATGGATGATGCCTTGTACCGCTCTCTTTCTTCCTATTTGCAGGTGACTACAGTGAGCAATTGGCTGTTAGTACCCAGCCGAGGTCTTTCCCACTGGATCTTTCTGTGAAGACCTTTGACTACAACCCAGCTGCTTCCCCGGTGCCCATGTTCTCCCTGTCTTTGTATGACCTGGAAAACCCTGTCTGGCCAGACAGCACTCCAACACATGAACCTCTTGGTGACCTGTTCATGACACCCATGTGCACCGGCAGGTACCCCAACTTGATGCTTGACTTTCCGTTGGGTGTTCAGAATACCTGTGGGCAGGTGTGTCAGCCCTAAGGGCACATGGCCTTATTCATCTGGGCTCAACTCAAGAGCTGCTTTGTTTGTTTTTAATAGGTCTGTTATGAAGAAAATATGGTTTGGAATTTGTTTAACTGTTCTAGTAGTCAATGATAATCTAAAACGGTTTAATACAAAACTGTGTTTTATTCATTATCTGTGTCTTCAGTGGTAGCAGACACCTCCGTATACATGGTCACTGACACATATTGAATAAATAAAATAACATTTAAACAACTCCGAGAATGGGCTCATTAGCTATGTCGGTTTATGGTCTTATATGCATGTTTATTTTTATGTAAGCTTTTTAGTCTTAAGTCGTAGCTTGTGTAGGACCTTCCAAATGATGTGGAAATGTAACCCGACTTCTCAATCACCTGCAGAAGTGAAGCAGAGTCTTCTCTGGGAAGGCATCTCGGACCTCCGACCTCTACCACTGCAGTCAAGCAGCCAGCAATGCAAGGTAAGTAACGTGACACGAGTTAGACAAACTATTCTTCTGTACATTGTGTACAAGAGCTGTCTCTTGCATAACTGGTTATTTGTTCTGCAAATAAGCCCCTAAGTTATATTGGCACAAGCTGCATCTTTGTCCTGAGGGGCATGACGGCAGTCATGACAGATGGCAGAGAGTAGGTGCTTGGTTGGCAGGTGGTTCTGTATCCAAGACTGCAGTAATTACTGATTTCACTAGGTGCAGCCTCAGAAGCGATGACTGTCAGCCATTTTGGAGAGTTGACTCCACAGATCTTGACCTTCCCTCCTGAATTGGAAGCAGCAATTATTTCATATATATATATATATATATATATATATATATATATATATATATATATATATATATATTTTTCTTTAACCCCCAATACATACATAGCATGCATAATTTACCTTCTGTAATCTTGAATGTTGGTGTGTTCAGATTAGTTTGTTACTAAGCTTTCTATTATCAATTGTACAACATGTTTTTCTGTGGCAGATTGGGATCAACTGGGATTTTGGAATGAAGAAGAGGAGCAGCAGTTTGTTTCTGTCTCTCAACAGCCAATGACTGCCCTTCCTGTGGAGAGAGGCGGTGCCCCAGCCCTGGGTATTGGCTCTGTCAACAGGGTATCAGCGCCAGGGCCACTCTTGAGTCACACAGAGCAATGGAAAGAGGCAGATCTATCCCACTGAATATGGAAGCCAGCAGGAGAACCGTGTTCCCATTGAGGATCTGTGCCTCTTCAAGCTTTAAATACAGTTGCTATAAAGAAATTAACCAGTTTGTCAGACTGTAATGGTGTCTGCTTTATTTGTTTATTTTTTAAAAAGGTGTTTCAGTTATGCCATGTGGATGTTTTTGAATGAAGGCGCATTAACCATTAAATCTCCTGATCTCTTAAATCTGTCAGGGGTGTCATTTCTTGTCCATCAGGTGCTGTTAATGGCTTGTTCTACAGTTAAGAAACCACCATGTATTTCCCACTATGGTGAATTATTATTATTTATTTCTTAACAGATGCCCTTATCCAGGGCGACTTACAATTGTTACAAGATATCGCATTATTTGTTACATATATTTACATTATTTTTTTACAAATTATTTTTACATATAATTAACCATTTATACAGTTGGGTTTTTACTGGAGCAATCTAGGTAAAGTACCTTGCTCAAGGATACAGCACCAGTGTCCCCTACCTGGGAGTGAACCCACAACCCTCCGGTCAAGAGTCCAGAGCCCTAACCACTACTCCACACAATTGCTCCCTCCAGAGTAAATATATAAAGTAGGCAATTTGCAAACAGAGGAAAATCAGGAATTATGAAGCTTGTTTTGTATTTTGTTTGATTTCTGTGATTTATTAGAAAGAAAGAAAGAAAAAATCCTCAAATATTTGAATAATAAACAAGAAAATAATTTGGTACCATCGGTCCCCATATAAAAAGTGCAGTGCAGAATCTAAACTCATGAACGGCTTTATAGTGAAGGTCGACATACTGTATTCCTGTGCTGTAATCGCTAACAAATTGCATAATTCCATGCAAATCTATTATAGAGACATGACATACAAACACATGACAGACAACCAGCTGTTTCTTTAAGAGTAGTGACGTCAGAAAGGCATTCTCCTCCCACCCCTGCTTCCCATAACACAATGCGGCCAGACCGTGAGTTGCAACGCAAACAGGAGTTCTTAGCTAATACAAAGCGAATTGTATTTTAATTAAAAAAAAACATTTTATAAACAAACCGGGCGGAAATATGAAGCATAAAATACCGGGAAAATGCGGTTGGTTTGCTTTGAACTAAGTTAAGCTATATATGTTAGACTTTTGTGTCGTTTAAAAATGAAATACCCAGAAAAGCTTAGCTAGGCAGTAACTTACAGACGGTGACATCGACAAAATATAGTAGTTAGTACTCGGGCTTGTAGAAATCCAGAATGCTAATTTGTTGTATACAAGTAAGCACACAATCGAATGGAATAAAATAGCAAATGCACTTTTAGTTTAGGTCAACATTTTTTAACTAAAGTTAGAGAAACAAAACCGTATTAATATCTGCTGCTTAGTTTAATTTCATGATTTTTTAAATGACCGTACCAAAAATACTCCTTTCTGTTGTTCATAAGTGATTTTAACGTTGGGATGCTTGGTATAGCTGCTTTGGCAGGTTTTAACTCCTGAGGTCACTGTATTATACAATACGAGTTAACTTTATTTTTTCGAATTTTACTTTACAAGTCAATCGGAGTTACAGCGGTTTTCATTTCAATACACACTGGATGTGGATTGCTGTGCGCTCTCTTTTTAAAGAGAATTCACTAATTTTGAGGGGTGTCTGGCACGACCTGAAACGAGACTATATTGTTGACTGATTCTGAAGTGAGAGACACTGAATAATTTATTGAGGAAAAATGAGCTCCACGGTACAGCCAGCTGATAGCGCCACCAGCACCGGAACCACCGATACGAGCAATCCGAATGACGATGGCATGTCCTGGTGGTATAAGTGGCTGTGCAAGATTGCCGGAGTCCTAGGAGGAATCTGTGAGTATATGGTACCTGGTATTGTCACGCTACACCGAAGCGACACTGGCGTTTTATGTTGTAAAGTCTGTATGAACTGTTTGTTTTGTTTATTGAACAGTGGCTGGTACTCTTTCAGAAGACCCTTTAAAAACATTGTCATTCCATGTTGAATACAGTAAATGTATAGTTTGACGTCAGTGTTATAGCACCCTAACTATAGCTACCTGCATGGACACGGTCCCTATATTTTCCAATAACAGTGAACAGTCGAGGACCTGTATAAAAGTGGTCTTTGTCACTGCCACCATCAGTATAGTATGTACAGACGAACGAGTACTACTGCATGTATGTTTTATTTTATTTTTTAAAACTTAAACAATAACCTCTAGAAAAAAATGAACCAATATATGGCCAAATATATTTTTCCCATTTGGCAAGGGTAGCTAATGTATACCTCCTCTGTTTTCACAATCCAAATGTTTTCATTGTACTTTTAGGGTTAAAGGAGGGCCAGCCAATGATTCTGGTTCCTCTTTCCTTGTGCTGAGAAGTTTTTGGTTCTAAACAGGTTTTTAGGCTATACAAATATTATAAATACAAACCTATCGAATTGATAAACTGCTGCATCGCAGTGTCATTGCATTAGATACCAGGATGCAGTGCCCACTTCATCTATCTACAGCGTTTTCTGTATGATAATAAGCTGTAGGCTACTCTGAATTGAGCCTGCCACTGCCTGCTAGTGACTGTACTTGTACTTTCATGCCTAAGCATCTGGTTATGCACTTATATTTTCTTAAATATCATGACTAAGGCTGTACACGTTTAAACAGTGAATGTGTCTGTTTGTTAAGCATTTAAAGGTAGATTTACATCCTGAATCGAGACTCTTGCAGTTTGTTTAGTGGAACATGTGGTCGGCTGGATTGTCTGTTTGCCAGCTTTGAGGTCGTAATGTAGGCTACGTACGGCACTTCCCAACACAACTGCCTCAGATTTATAATGTGGCATGATGGAGTCATCCTAGAGGGGCTTACAATGTATAAAACATGCATTGATTAATTGATGCAGCTCATTGGAATGGGGGGGGGGGGAGAGATGTAAAGTTAAAATTAATCAGACAGTGAAACAGCTCCTCCTCTCATGGTTGGGGCACGAAGCTGACTTGAATAAAAAATAATCATAGTTTAGCAATTAGTCGTGCATCAGTGTTCATATGATTCTCTTGCAACAAATTAGATCATCCACTGCCAACATCAAATAACACAAATCTAGCTGGTCTAACATCTCATGTGAATGTTTTTGCAAGAGTGTGTTTGTTCAGTTTGATTCCCAGTGGTGTGTGTGTGTGTGTGTGTATGTGTGTGTGTGTATATATATATATATATATATATATATATATATATATATATATATATATATATATATATATATATATGTGTGTGTGTGTGTGTGTGTGTCTGAATTGCTTACATATTTAAAACTGGATTGATTTTGAACACTCATTGGACTGCAGTATGTGCAGACCCAGCATGCCCAACAGCTGTAAACGAGTGTAATTATTCCCCCACGTCGATAGGAAATCTTTAAGACATTAAAGTTACATCCATATAAATCATTGGTTACAGGTCAAGTCTTCCATTTATTTAAATGTGCACCGCTGTTAGGTGCTTGGTTATTTGAAATGTAACACTAGCAGCTCCGATTTTATGATCTTCATTTCTAATGCCTGTGCTGACAGTATGTTTGGGAAACTTTTTGAAAGGTTATTGTCCATGTGAGTATTGTACAAAATGTCACAATTGGCTGTAAAAGATTACCAGACACAAAATATGTAAATTAACTTTCTTCAGTGTTGCATAGAATTAAAGTGCTGTGCTTTAGATCAGACTCATTGTATTGCCTAATAGTAAGAAAAGCTGTTTGAAAATCATGCTGATGACTAGTATAGAAAGGACAATTGTTGGGGGAAATATGTGTGCGTCTCCTGGTGCATAAACAGTACTGGTACAAATTTACAATCGTGCTATTATTGTCATGAAATGCAAATTGCAAAGTCACATGCATGCCCTGACCTTTTCTCTGTGTCTTGTTTGTGTTAACTGTGTCTGGGGAGAAAGTGTTTTTTTTGTTTTTTTTTTTCTGTCTGGGTGCAGTCTGCCTGATACAATAGACACCAATCTGAAAAAGATGAAGAAGTTTGTTCTTTTTCCTCAGTCACTAAGCTACAGTATTTGCACCTAACTTGGCGAGTGCTCCATCAATACAGAGAAAAAGAGACTGCTTTGATTTGTCATCCAAGGTTTGAAAGTTCTTTGTGTAAATGTTCTCTCAACTAGTGATGCGGATGGGAAGGTTTGCAGTTTATTGTGTAGAATTGATTGGTTTTTGCTGTGCCATAAAAAAAAATCTTAGGGATTGATGCAGCTAGAGAAAGAGAGGATCGGTGCCATCAGCATTTTTGTTAATATTCAGCATGCAGACCAAGGCTGGGAAGGCTGCAGAGCTGCTACTGAATGTACCAGAAAACCTCTCCTGCTGCTCCTTTCAGAGGGCTCTGAAAATGGCCCAAAAGACAGACCAATTTGATATCTAGAATCTGGGTTGTTTTTTTTTGTTGTGGTGGGAGATTTGCACACTACAAAGCAATGTTTACTTTTCAAAATCGATAGAAAAAAAGGTGAATGATCGTCTAAAAAACAATGATTATCGTCTAAAAATGCTGATTAAACTACGTTTTAACTCCCATTAATTGAGACTATATCTCCCTAATTAATAGTTCTCCCTCTCACATTATTTTCTTTTACTGCTTTTTGCTTGCTGGCTTTTATTTATTTATTTATTTATTTATAAATAGTCATTCTATTGATCTCTCCAACAATTGAAGGGGGATTGAATTGAAGTCATTTTCTAATGTCAATATTAATTACATAGCACCTAACACCCCCCACCCCTGCATCTGTTTAGGACCATCTCTAGTCTAAAGGAAGAGAGGAACAAAACATCTCTGTCTTAGATGACAGTCTGCAACATAATTAGTACGATTTTCACCAATTCATTTTCCAGTACAATAAATAAGACAAATTATCGATCATCTCACGATAATTGAGTGTGCTTGCAACCGTAGCATAATAGTTGAAGCACATAAATGTTTTACACTGAGTCACACCTGCAGTTATTAAGACAAACCGCTGAGATCAGACCTGGACTGCTTTGTGATGGAAGTTTTAATTTTCCATTATTAGAATTGTAGGTTAGCTAGTGCAGTATTTTTCCCCAGAGCAGAAGATTTCTAACTGCTATCTGTTTCTATGGAGTTTTATGGTTGTCAAGGACTAACACCCACAGAGTGGGCTTGGAACCTAATGCAGTCTCTCTTTATTACCTACTGTTTTGCTGTCCAGCACCAATACTATAAGCACTACAGGCTCCAAATTCTGTCTCCATATGCCTGGTTTCAATCCTGGGGCTCCTGTTCTGCAGTATAACATCAACTACTTAAAACGGATGCAGCATTATTCTAATGAAGTGTCATTTGAGAGCTGCGGATAGATCACATTCAGAACAGCTACTGCATATTTAACGGATGCTTGTATAATTAAACAGGTGCTGTCAAATCAGAACAGAGTCATTCATGAGGAATGGCTGCCCCCCCCCCACCCCCACACACAGCACTTCCTAATTGTAAACTTCATTATAAAAAGAAGACTGCATATTCATTATTTTAACTGGTTTCCTTCCCTTGCAGCTTGTGCAATTGCAGGAATCTGGAACTGTGTCACAATTAATCCATTAAACATAGCAGCAGGAGTATGGATGGTGTAAGTACTCTAATAACATGTTATCTGGAACTAAATGCTTCCCTGATGATCTCTGCTATCAATATTTTAAGTAAATTAAGTCATGGTTTGTTTGTGTTCCGTTCTTGTGTGTGTGGTACAGTAAGTTAAAGAGGAGGCATATTTTCATACTAGATTTTAGGACCTGTTCTTCAGTTCCAGTAGCCTTTCAAATGAATATGGCTAGAAACTTGATCCAAAATAGCTGATCACTAGATGGTGCTGTTTCACATGAAGACACTTTCTAGACTAACTAACTGGTGTCCTAAAACTTTAACTGACATAAATAAGTACATACGTTAATGTACATAAGGAGGAACTTGGAGTACAGCAGTCTTAATTCAGACCTTAATTCTCATTGAAGTACATTAATAATTGTGTGTGTTTTCCTCTGTAGGTTAAATGCTTTTGTTCTGTTCTTGTGCGAGGTTCCGTTTTGCTGTCAGTTTATTGAGTTTGCAAATGCAGTGGCTGCTCGAGCTGACAAACTCCGTCCCTGGCAGAAAGCGTTCTTCTACTGTGGGTGAGTGCTTGGGATGTTTGAGGTTGCTGTAGATTTAAAAAATAATAATAATAATAATAATTCTTAAGTGCCAGTTTTCACTGGCCCTTGTAAATCAACTCTTGATTTCCAATTCTTTGTCAAGCTATGTGACAGGTACACCTTTAGTTACCAAGACAAATATACATGTCTTGGTTTGGTTTTAAGAAACTTTCAAGATCACGTGTACCCAGTTGAGCCCCTTCAGTAACCTCTGCTGTGAGCGATCTAGGGCTGCTGTAGCTGCAGCCTTCCTCACAGTGGGTTAGAGCATATTTGAACCACATGTGGGACCAAATTGCTAAGTGGGTCAGCTGTCAAGCAGATAGTGTTCCTTTTAGGATTAGGCCTTTAGTTTTAAATGCAACACTTAATCTTGCTACAAGGCTGGAAATGAAGGTGCAGCATAGTTCATTCACTGTATACTGTAGAAAAATAAGCTCCACAAAAGTAAGTAATTAAATGTAATATTCTTTTCTTCCCCAGGATGGCAATATTTCCTGTTTTTCTGAGCATCTCGTTTACCACACTGTTTGGAAATGCAATTGCCTTTGCAACAGGGGTACTCTATGGACTGGCATCCCTGGGGAAAAAGTACGTCTTATTTATATGCTCATGTAAAAATACACATTTAACACACACTTTGTTAAAATGTTTATTTTTGTTAACGTGTAAACCACTTGCAGTAAGCTGACCGACAACATCTATTTAAATGATAAACAGAACCATCAAGCAAAAATCAATAACTTAATATTTTGAAATTTGATGACTAAACCCTGTTTCCCCTAAACAGTGTCCCACGTTTAATAATAATCGCATAATAAATGCTTTAAATTTTAAAGCAGTGGGATACGTATGGCTAATTTAAGAAGGACATTTAAAACAGCCATCAGCTACTGAACAGTACTTGAATCGATTAGGTTCTTGAATTTTGTTGAAATAAACAACAACAAAAAAAAATATATATATCTTTCTGTTTTTACTGAACTAAGGCTGTAATGCATGCAACATCTCCTCCTATCCTTGCGTATACATGGTGAGTCTTGCCATATTTGTTACCAGTTCTTTACCAACAAAATAACTTTATTAAACTAACAAAGTATCAAGTAATATGAAATAAAATGCTGCTATTACTAAGTATAATACGTGCTGTCATGCTTCTTGTGCTTGTCCCATTGGGAGTCTCTATTTGCAATCTGGATCAGTGTATTACAGGCACTCAAAACACTCAAAAACAAAATCCAGATATAAGGATATGAACTATAGAAAGTAAATAATGTTCTGACTTTCAGTGGAAATATATGTAAACATTCTCAAGGCAAAATGGTATCTTTCAATGCTGCAGGTTCATTCTTACCTTTATACACTTAATCCTAAATTGTGCTGCAGAACAAAAAAATGAAATCAATTAGATGCAAGTTTTTCTAAACCATAAACTGAAACCTTTGTCTGTAGTCACAGATGGATTAATGTAGACAATTTCACAGCACCAGGGTTCCCCCCTCGATTGCATCCACAGTGATTCATTCCTAAGTGTTGTGAAATGCCCTTAAAGCTGTGGCTTATCCTGGTACAGATTGATCAGGTGTTACCTCCATTTCTTTTTTAAATGGAAGATATTAAAAGCATTGAGGTGCTGATGTTTGCCTCTGTGTCTTTCTGTCTGCAGGGGGGAGGGTGTGGGCTACGCACGCCTGCAGCACCAAAACCAGGTGACGAGGAGAAACTGACGGGAACTACAGACGGAGTAGCACAATGACATCCCAACCTGTCTCTAAACTGCCTGATCCCTAACCCTGTACGGCGAAAAAGGAGCAGCTCCACTGTCTACCTTTACAATAGGATTCTGGGATTAAATGCAAAAATGTATTGCAGAGTTAGGGTTAGTTTTCTTTTTGGGGGTCTCTTTTGGTTCTATGTTTCAGTATGCAGGGTTTCCCTAAACGCCACGTTTACTGCCAGGTTTAGTGTGCAAGGATTTCAAATTAAAATGGTTTGTAATCTTTTTTTTAAAGATTTACAAACTGTCTTAATTTAAAAGGTGTTTTACACCTCAGGGAAAGGTGCTCCCATCTTACAGAAAGAATTATTGGAAAAATGCAATAGAAAGGATTTGTATAGTCTCGTCAAGAAATCCTAACATGTGTATGCTGACGAGATGCATACTGCAAATGACTGCAATATTTGGTGTAGTTTAATAATGTCAATGATGCATCCAGATCTATGTAAATTACAGTTACTATATGGGAATAAGTTACCCCTAAAAGCAGTACCTGCCACAAAGAAACACTATGTATTAGCCGTTTTAAACATAGCAGGACCCAAAAGTGGTTCGAGTAATGTTTACCAAGCTATAAAGTATATATATATATATCTTACACATCTTATATAGATATTTAAAATCTCATTTTCAGCATTGACAGTTCTCCTCTGCAGCTGGGAAAGTATTGAAACAGGCAAGTTGTCATATTGAAAGACCACAGTGTGTTTTGTCCTGAAAATGCAATACAAATACAAATAAAAAATCCACATCATTAGGTTCAGGTTTCTGGGATGCATTAGTGACATCTATGATTTCATTTCTAGTGGCATAGTAAATGTGCTTGAAATCCTATTCTGAATATATTTATTGTGCTTTGTGTTGGATATTAAAGATAACCTAACCGACTAATGAATTGCATTAGGAGTGTCTCAACACAGGATCTATGTTTAAAACTTTAAACTATGATATTCCACAAGTTCTAAGTTAGGACAAATAAGCTTTTATAGTGACTGGAATTGAATTCTCTAGACTTCCTAGGTCTCTCTTTGCTGCATTACAATACCTCTGTGTACCTTTACACACTATAAAGCTGTGACACTTAGATCATGCTACAGGTTTTCAGTAAAAACCCCAAATGTTTTTTTTTTATAAACTTTGAGAATTTTTAGGTGAAACCCTTTTTACTGTACTTACCAAAAAAAATATTAAAGGGAAGATCCATGCAGCTTCATTGCTAGAGGAAAGAACAGCTTTCTCTTCTTTAAAGCCAAGGGGAAATGTTTTCTTCTGCATTCCTGATTTGTTTAAGTTTGCTCAGTAATTCATACTTGTTCTTTCTATGTTACGGTAGAAGAATGTAGTTTTATTTGATTTAGCTTGCATGTTGTTGTTTTCTGCAGCATGGATGGTGCCCCTTTACAGCAGCACAGAGATGCACAAGTCTGAAGATGAGCTTGAATTTCTTTGATTTTAAGGTGTATTGCAGAGCTCAGTAAATGATTGGTCCTAGTTTCCAGATAAGATGGGAAACATAAACAACCAGCAGCCGGTCCCACCCCAATCACAGTATTGAAAGAGCCTTCCAGCATTTTTAAAAACCCCACAGAAGACGTTCGTTCAGCAGTGAGCATTGTAGATATTCTATTGTGATTTGCACTATTGGGTAGAAACAAAATGCATTGTTTCAAATCTTGACCATTTTATACTGCACTGTCATCACAAAGACTTTGTTTGTGGGTGCCTATGTGCCTTTTTTGAGGCGTGTTTGTTAATATTTGGCTTCTCAAATTTAGGGCCCGTCGTATTAGACTTTGCTTGTGTCAACAGAGCAAGCACGTTTTCTAAAGACTGTATTTCTCTGAATTATAGTCATGGATCAAAGACATTTTTCTGCATGATCAATAATCAATACATGGGGTTAGTTAACAACAAATCACCCATTGTATTTTGTAGTTAATAATTCCTTGATCTGAAAGGTACATTTTCAAGAAAGTATAATAATTTATAGTTTTGTACTGTAGGTCTCTGAGGATCATTTGATAAAACAGGATGCCTTCTGTGTTATGTAAATAGTTTTATATTTCAAAAATAACATTGCTTTCCTGAAATTAAATTCCAGGTCATTGAAAACTTTTAACATCAATCTGTTAGTTAACTTGATACACAGAAGTGCATGCAACCAATGACTCGATCAATATGATAATGTAAAGCAAAGCATCCATTAAATAAACTCATTTATGTTAATGCAGCAAGGTGAAAATCATGCCTTAGTAATGTAGGCGGTAGCACTGATGAATGAATTATACCAGTTTAGCATTCAGCTCACAAACTCCTGTAAGAGAAGAGATGGGGCTCCACCAGCAATACAAAGCTACCATTAACTCGAAACACACTGAGCAGTGTGCAAATGAGTTCTACTCAGTGCTCCAGTAAATATACTGTGCATGTGCAATATATCACGGGGTGACTGGGGATCTAAACACTATTTTTATGTCAATTAAAGAGTACTCAGGTAAATATCTATCTGGGGACTTGACCACCTTTTCATTCACACCTGTTTAGCTGTATCTGCTGTAAATGGTGCACACTATTCCAGTGCGATGGGGGTTCAGGGGATCGTTTTTTTTTTTTTTTCTTTCCCTTGTTTGTGATCCTGAAAATGAGTTTGTTTGCTTGTAGAAACTGATTTTAAATTGTGTTCCCCCTGTATAGCGATAATAATGAATAAACTTAATTTAGCCTTTTTATGGAAACTGTGTGAAGCGTGTCTTTTGAAATGTGAAAAAGAATTGCACCAATTTGGCAAAGTACTTTATTGCATTATATATGTAAAAAGATTTGCATTTTGTTGTCCTGTTATTAATAATCAAGATTTTTTTTTTCTTACAAGTACAAAGCAATGATAATACACCCCTGACCCAATCAAGAGTGCAGTGTGATTAATAATAGCAGCTTTAATTAACATGAAACTCGCATTGCCCCGCTTCCTTATGAGAAGGTCAATTCCTAGTATCTCCTGCAAAACAATGTATGTAAATGGGTTTGTTAATTGATAGATAGACAGATCTGTTCCCTTCATACGTAAATAATTACTTGATGGTGGGCTCCAGATCTGGAATGCTGTAGCCCTCAACCTCAATGTATTCCCAGTCTTTTGAGTAAAAGAAGAAAGTAAAACTTACAGGGAGGGGAATGATTTTGGCAACACCACTTTTATTAAAACACAAAACAGCACAAATATGTGTTTGTGTTTGCTGCAAGAGCGTGGATTACAGTACTTCTATTTAAGATAGTGTTCCACAAGATTGTTCAGTTTTATTTGAGTTTAATATGAACTATGATTTCTGGTTAGCACATACTTCCATAGTTTTCCTTGCTGTGCAAGCCCAGTTTGTGACCTCTTTAAAAGTATGGGGTGAAAGAACAGCAGCTGGATTATATACAACCTTAAAAGTGCAACAAAGTTCTCATTTACTGTTAGGAATCTTGATGTCTCTTCATTCTTAGCATGTTTAAACTGGAAGTGTAGGCTGCTATTTAAGTTATTCCTCTTGCTCACTACGGAAGTTCAATGACTTGCACTATAAAGCTTTAAGGCTGCTAGATTACGTATCTGTGTACTATATCAACTCTACGGGATAGAAGGAACCTACTGTCTGTAAGTGCCCAGCGCAGCAGTCCACCTCCTGCGTGACTTTTCTTGACCAATCCATTCTATAAGATTCTAGAACTTAACACAGGAAAGCTTTTAAAATGGCATATTGCATTTCTTCTGTATAGCCTGAATACTGCATGCAATCTAGTTTACTTGTGGAAAACACCCTATATAGCAGCGAGCAGTCAGTTACAGTATGTTGAGAGTCTGAAAGCTCTTGTTCAAGTATTTAAATCAGAGCATGAGTACTGATTCATACGATAAGCTCTGATATCGCCATAGAAAATAGATACCGTTTCCGAGATCACTTAGCAGTCCCCTGTAAGTATCTGTGTTCCATCCTTTCATGTCGTTACTCGTCGATGCTGAATGTGCGTCCCGTTCTGAAGTAGTTCTCAATCTCCTCCAGTGATCTCCCCTTCGTTTCTGGCACGCACACTGCTGTGAAGATGATATTCACCACGCACACCGCTGCGAAGAACAGGAAGGGGACGAATAGGCCATAGGCATTCTGGGGAACAAACACAGCATGACACGCGCATTAGTGTGTTAATGGCACAGGAAGTAAACTTGCTCATACTCATTGGGATTTCTTAGCCCCTTTTGGGGGGGACTTTGCACAGCCAGGAGCCAGTTAGAATTGCAGTGTTATTTTTCATTAATAAATCATGAATCCTGTCACTTTTCAAGCCGCAGATGACAGCAGTTTTAATTTACTAAAAAATACATTAAAGGGACACTAGACCATCTGCATTGTCAGAATACAGTATTTCACTCCTTACCTACTGTGTGTTTAGTATATAACTTTTATCATTTCATACCAGGCTTACCATGTCCTTTGTCAACAACGCTGACTGCTTCTGAAAAATACTTCTTAAAGCTGAATATCTGAAGTGAGGTGCTTTTAAAAATATGACCACTAGGGATGTGCAGCTGTAATTTCTGCCCCGGAAACAGTAGTACACTGTATTAGTATGCATTTCTAAACCCACCTCAATATTTATGGATACAAAATTACATTAGTTAGTAAGACGGCTAAATAATGATCTAAGTAGCACAGTAAGGATGAAAAACACATAATACTGACATTAAACAGGTAAAAAATGAGGTTTTCTGAAAATGGGGATGGTTTGAAGTATCTTCATGAGGTTTAAGGATTTTCTCCATATATTTAACTGTCAGTGTGTAGTTAGTGGACAGTGAGGGTGGAACTCACCACGACAGTCATGAAGACCTCTGTCACGACGAAGGCTGTGATCCAGCTGACCGTTACACACAGACCAGAGGCCATCCCATGAGCACCCAGGGGCAGAATCTCTGACATGAGCAACCAGGTAATGGGACCCCAGCCCACTGCATAGCCTGAGGGGAAGAGGAGGGCAATTAACACACCATTCAAAATAAAATGGCTCTATTTTGGCATTCTATTCTATTTCTAAATTCCATATTTGTTATTTTACTGATTTTAGTGTGCTGTAGGAATCGTATTATAGCATAAATCTATAAGTGATAACTAAAAAGTATGTTAATAATGTGTAAGAAAAAATGGGAGTTTCCATGCTTGTTTATGATGCTTACAATCGGTCAGTAGTTTTTTTCTCTTCTCATTTTAATATGTATTTTGATGGTAATGGTATCCACCTCACATCCTATTCAGTTTACAGGTGAAATAAAAATCCTGTAGGACTGGGGTTTGGTGTTACCGTAATAGATGAAAACCAAGATGATGTTCAAATCAAAGTCATTAGATGGGTGTACAGTTTTAGGGTATTGCATTTATTACAATGCATAGTAACGGAATATCACAATCATGAAGTATGCTAACAATGAATAGCTCTAGTTTCTCTGTCTTTTCTGCTGTACTTTCTGCAATGGCAATGCTGTTAAATGTTGCTCTAAGTGCTATTTTGCTCTTTGAAGAATCGCACTTTGAATGTGGATTAAGATGAGCTGTACTGGTCCAAATATAAGAAGTCCTGAACTGACCCTAAAGAGGAACTTTCTTTACCTCAGTTTCCACTTCTCACCTTTGTGGTCTTGAAAGCTGCAGTGTATTGTATATGCATAGTCAGCTGATCCTATTGAAACGTATCACCAAATCAACCTTTGTTCTACATTTAACACTATTGGGTGTTGTATAATTATGGATAAAGCATCTCTAAAACTTACCAAATATAATGACCATGGTGCTAATGAGAGGTATCCAGGTGAGGAGACCCTGGCCCCCTGTACTGAGCATGCTGTGTGGCTCTGAGAGGAGATCAGCGAGGAGCTGGGTGCTGTTGTGGTGGGGCTGGGGTTGGGAGTGGCCCTCACTGAAGTGAATGTACAGACTCATTGTCAGAGTGGAGAGGAACATCAGAAACCCTGAGTGAAGACAAAACCAACCGAGACTTCAATTCACTTAAACATTAGGGATAACACTGCCCCCTACTTCTTTTGCTACAGTTTCATTCTTTGCATATTTTTAAATAATTGTATTTTTTAATACAGATTTGCAGATTTCTTTCAAATACAACACACAGAGTTTAAACCGCTATTTACTGTGTGCCACAGGTCAGCCTGACCTCCGTGCTTTGTTACAGATTAAGTTGAGCGTTATAAAGTATTTAGTTAATGCTTAAAGACATTTCTACATCTTACATGTGTGACACTGTAGCTTTAACTAAGGAATGTTACCTCATAAACTTACCAGACAGGAAAAGCAGAATCTTCCTCCCTGCTTTATCCATGAAAGTGGCAGCGATAATTACAGCCACCAGCCGGACGAAAGCCACAATGACAGCATCGTAATCCCCGGCTAGCAAGAGAGAAGTGAGCCTGAGTACTAATACTACTACTACAGCAATTACTAATAATGATCCAAGACACAGCATGTGGCCATCTCGTAATGAACCTCTACTAACTGGTTTCTGTACCTTTAAGTACCATATGTACAGTAATCCATCACATATCCACCCTGACCGCTTATATGCCATGATCAATCTCTTCAGCTACGTTAGTTTATTATTGAACAGAGAGGAATAGTTCAGAGATTGTAGATCCTACCAACGTTTTCATACACTGTGGTGCATGTGCTCCGTGTGCTCCCATTGCTGGTAGTGTCACGTGAGCTGTTCAGCGTGTTGATATGTAAATAAATCCTGTTCGCCTGAGGGGTGTATTAACTTGCTTGTACCCACGGTCCATGTCTGGTCTCTATACTGCCCTCTGGACTGCCCATCATTACAATCTGTAATCCTGATCACGTTATTACTATCCAAAGACTGGATTCTGTAAAGTACAGGGCCGGCATAAAGTCGCTTGGGGTATACTTAGCTGAAGTTGAGTGCTGAAATTTGGTATAGAACAAGCCAAGGGAAACACAATAATGCAATAAAGAAACTGGCCATAGGAGGCACTGCTGTGCAAACCATATGCTTAGTTAACTGAGAAAATACAAAGTGTCAATAAGAAATGATTAATATCGATCATTCCAAATGCAGTGTGTTTCTGAAATGGCAACCTTTGCAACAACAGTGATCATCTTTTCTCACCAGGATGACTTTGGTCATATTGAAGATGGGCTCCAGGTAGACAAGGATAGGGGTGATTCCTGTCATCTGCTGTAAAAACCTCATGAGCACAGTGATGAGGATAGGCCTGTAGTAAAAGGGATTCCGCAGGTCTGTGCACGAGATCCTACCCTGCAGAGCACATTGGTATTCAGATACACAAAGAGGAACAGTGGAACCCTTGTCAGCCCTGTCGACTCTACCTGACCCTTATAAAACTAAAGCACAGAGGAATATGAAATGCTAAAGCATGTTAAATGCATAGAAAAGTCTGGGAGAAGCATGATCAATTCTATACTTACTGGACAAATCTATAATTCCTTAATTCCTGCTCTCTTTAGCCTCCTTCCCACACGCACTCGCATTTAGCTTGCAATCCTTTTGATAATTTGTACCCAATGCAAGATGTGTAGGATATCACCACTTGACCATAAAAAAAGGTTACAACCAGAACTAAACATAATTACTGTACTGTACATAAACCAAGCCCACCTGGTGAAATATTTAGTACACAAGAGCTCATGAAATAGTGATAGTGGCATCCAATCTAAATTAAAGGCAGAGCCAGGTGCAGGAACACAGCAGGCATGTCAATGGTGGATGCCATTTGCAGAACAAATTAAATGTTATCTTGAGAGGGATTGCCTATTTACACAAAAGTGTGTGCTGCATATGATAGGTGTTTCACGTTTTTGTCTGTAAAGTATGGGTATGTTATTAGTTGCTCATTTCTACCTAAGTCTTGTTATATTAACCCTTGCTGTTTAGCTCTGCTTTTGCTATTCACAACAAATACTCTCTATACTGTTCCTACCTGTGCCTTGATACTCCGGTCAATCTCTGCATACTCGTGCATGTAGTCAGCCTCGGCCCCTCGAAGCCAGGCCAGCGAGCGCTGTGCCTCCTCAGCCCTGCCCTTGGAGATGAGGAAGCGAGGCGAGTCTGGCATGAAGCACAGCAGCACCAGCATGAGCAGAGTGGGAATCTCCCCGCCACAGCCAGCCAGCGCCAGGGCAGCCCCAGCCCTGTCAGGACATACACACTGTCAGCACCAACCAAGAGGGGATATACCCCAAGTCGCTTGGGGTATATCCCCATGTGCTGTGACTTATGTAGTCGACGTAGAGTGCTGAATTGTGGCAATTCACGTGGAACAAGAAATTGATCATAGGAGGTCTGTTAAGCTAAAGAAATTGATCATAGGAGGTCTGTTAAGCTAATAACTAAACAACATGTTCCAATGTACCCTTACCAAGCGCATACAGAGAGAGGGCCCCAAAGACAGCTGTGATCTGAGGGCAGGATCCCAACCATCCTCGCACTTCTGGTTTGGAAATTTCTGACACATACACCTGAAATGGATTTGAAAGGTTTTTGGAATGCTATTTGTAATAATCACATACATAATAATACATAACACAAAAAAACAGGTAGCCTTGGCTTTTACATATCACTGTTTTATTAATATTTAGTTGGTCTCTACCCATAAAAAATGATGCTCATTGAAAACAGATCACAAAAGGCATGAAGGATTGCAACCCTATTTTTAATTATTTTTTTACAAACTTGTTTCCATGCTGTATGATGACTTTTAATAAGTTGTCCTACTTTGGCAGTGCCATAGCCATTCTAAAGTAAAGAAATGGTTATGCCAATGTCAAAAGGTTTGATTGAATAGCGCTATAGGTCAGGAAGATAATGCCAATAAAACAGAGGTTATGTTTTGATTGAATCCAGCCTTCAGTCAAGGAAACACTAAAACTTTGCCTAGTTTTTTCTACATTTATAGTTTTATGAGGCATAAATAATTAATAAAAAAAACACTGCTTTATGACCTGTGTTATTTCACCTATTTTAACGGAGGTGTGTATTTTTTGATTGAATCTCCCCCATAGTGTTTGAGGTTAAGGAAATGTACAGTATTTATCCAGCTCACTGGAACTCACTGGTATTGAGGCTGATGTCATCCCTGCAGCTATTCCTGTGAGAATGCGTCCAAGCAGCAGCATCCACACTCCCTGTGCACTGCCCATCACCGCATAGCCCGCCACAGAGGGTACGGCAGACATCATGATGCAGAGCTTCCTCCCCAGCCAGTCATTCAGGAACATCCCACTGATCCCTCCAGACGCCACCCCAGCGTGTACACTGACTGCACAGAGATGTCATCGTCAGGTCAAACACCAGGCAAACTTGTGCACATCACCCACAAGGGACTATGTCCTGCACAGCTGCTTAGAAACTACAGTAGACTTATTCATCTGAATCCTGTTGGTCCGAAAGGACCATTAATGCAAACCATGCTACAGCATAAACATGTATTTTATTATGATAGCATGGTTTGGATTACAGGTCAATTGGGACTAGCAGGGTTTGGATTGCAGTCGAAACTTCAACATCATAATTCAATGATAAAGTATGTAAAACAGTCACACCTCCTTGTGTAATTTTTATTCATTTTTTTCTGATTTTTTAAGAAATGTATGTATCATAAAACTAAAATAAGGACTAGGTGCCGGTTAAGATCACAACTTCAAAAAAATCACTGAACAGGGTCTACTGTACTTATTTATTTTTTCCCATTTAGAACATTTTTTACTAAATTATTTGACAAGTGGTAAGTCTCTCCAGTCACTTTCATGGGAATTCCAATCCTGTTACCCTGCGATGACATGACAGGGTACAGCTAAACCACCGTCACAAAGGCTCCCCTTCACAGCACTGCACAGCCTAACACTGAATGTTTCAGATAAAGGCAGACTCAGAACGGTAGAAGAACAAAACTGTTGTTGTTTTATTAAAAGGTAAGTTTTATTCACATGGAAGACTGTAATCTTCTCATACTCTCCACATGTCCTGTAGCTTTTATACATTACCAATTAAGCAATGTATACATTAAAGCAACATCCATGTATACAGTAATAAAATAAAAACACAGCCATTTAATTACTACATAAAGCCCATAATAACAACTTCACCATGTATAGATACAATGTATAAATCAATGAATATTGAACCCTAGGGGTAAAGCAATAGAGAGTTAAAGAGGCAGGGACACACTATTTACAGCATCATTCTGCATCAGCCTCTTTCAAGTTGGATACAATCTAAACTATTTTTTCTTACCCCAAACCATGCAACTTGATCATTATTCATTCTTAGGTTCGGGTTTGTGGAGTTGAGCAGGTCTGGTATAACAGACGATGTGTAGACCATCGAGAACCCAAAGTTGAAGTTCCCAGAACTGCTGAAAATACAGCCAGGTACAATTTGGCATTGCTGTGGAAAGAGAAGCCATATGTGACCAGTGGACATGGTTTATCCTGGCATCCCTATTTCACTCCTCTTCTCTTGAATACAAAGTCTGGGAACTGGACTCAACTCTCTCAATTTAGAATAATGTTTGCACAAGCACAGTTTTGAATTGCAATCACTTTGAATTTGTTGCTTTGTGCAAACTCACACAACTTCAATTTGGCTGTTAAATACAAATGGGAATTCTGCAAGACTCCTTCCTGAAAGCCATTAATTCCATTAAGGAAGAAGTCAGAAACTAGTTATTATTTTTTTAAAAAACAGCGAGGGAAGAGAGAGATTACAAAACTAAAGGACTTAAATGGAGGTGCTGCACATCCTTATCGGGAAATAAAATAAATAATTCTAATTGCATTCTTCTAATTGTGGTCACTAATTACTGCACCGTAACATAAGTAGTGGGCTATCATATATCATTCATATTTCATAGAAGGCTTTTAAATCTTTAATCTGTCTGATATTTTGATATGTATTAATCATTACAATAAATACTCATCATTGCATCATTATGTGGACTATAAACGCATAAGAAACAAGTTCTCCAAACTATATTTGTTTTTAGGAAGTTTCCCAAATTTGCAACACTACCTTTGGTGCCTACAGAAAAGTTTAATTTCTACAAAAACATCAGCCACAAAACCCTTAGAAAAGTCGTTTGCATGCACTTCAGTATGCATGTGTATTTGCTTGTATTATAGTCGTTTTATTAGACTGTATTTTGTGCAGAATAGGAACATTCAAACAGTAACCCCTCTGCTTGACTTCTCATGCATGAAATCATGTTCCTGTTTTAGTTCGTTACATTGTGTGAGATCTCCCTGTATGTTTTAGTCGCTGTATGGCTAAAATCATGTAATTACTGTATACTGTAAAGCCATAAATATTTGCAAGCCTTTTATCATGCAAACACTAAACAACATTTAAGTCCAGTAATGTTATCTACTGCATGTATCCAAGCAGTACAGAATAATTATAATATTTAATTGCAGAATAATTTGAAAAACATCAGTATTACTAAAATATATGTTTTAAAGTACATTTAGATATTTAATAGATTTATGACTATTTACAGACAATTTGTAAAGTACAACAACGTCAATTGAGTTGGCTCTGAGTATTTGTACAGCACCGAGAAGTAAAGAATGATTTCTCACAAATACTGTTTTTACCTTGTTCTTACGGAACCATTTTCGGCAGCTAAAGCCCCGTAGGACGAGCTTCTGCCGTTTCGAATCAGTGGTTCTCTACCGTCTCCCATTCTGTTCAAGCCCAGACAGCTGTCTGGCTGACTGTGTCTTCGATCTCTCTCTAAGCTGTTATAAACTCAACACGAGGTTACTTCTCCATCCTGCTTTGCGAGCAATCGCATCACCACCCTAGAGTTTCCCGTAATAATTGTCAATCTCGAACCAGACATACTGAAAGTAAAAGTAAGGTATCTTGCAACATGTGAATTTCCAGATGGGAACTGGAATTAACTCTTTCACGAAAGAGTGTTCTTTACTGACAGGCGGTGGTATTTTTTTTAAAGATAACTGGACAAGTATGCCGAGCCGACAGACAGACACACACCCTTTACATACCCCCAGAATGTGGTACACCAGACAGCAATTTTAGTTGGGTCAATGTCGGCAGTTTGGTTGGCACTACGTTGGCAACGCATAGGTTACATTATTTGTTTATTTAGCAGACGCTTTTATCCAAGGTGACTTACAGAGACTAGGGTGTGTGAACTATACATCAGCTGCAGAGTCACTTACACTACGTCTCACCGGAAAGACAGAGCACAAGGAGTTTACGTGACTTGCTCAGGATCACACAACGAGTCAGTGGCTGAGGTGGGGACCTCCTGGTTACAAGCCCTTTTCTTTAACCACTGGACCACACAGCCTCCTATACATCTTTCGACCTGGCGCAAGAGGGCTCATCAAAGTGAAGCATGAGGTGTGACACGTGCCAGAAGCCTTGGTATTATTCTAACAAAGTAAAACAATAAATTATATTTTCACTGCTGGGTTTGACATTTAGTATAACAGGATTACAGTAAGAAATGCAGATCTTACTTATTCTAATGGAAATAGAAAGTGGAATTATACTCAGAACTTGTTTGTACTTTCTGCTGTTAAGGTTTACCAATGCATGGATCATGCTAAGATATAGTGCTTGTAAATTATCACACTAATTGTCTGCTAAACTGCCAGTAGATTGTCCCAGGTGCTACTGAGACCTGTGTGAATTGCTAATCACAACTCATCACAAAACACAGGCTCTTTTCTATCTATACTCTGCCTTTTCTGCCTTGGTGCACTGTCTACACCACTCCCTACCTCTTCTGCTTCCTAACTGCTAGTTTGTCCACTCTATCTACGGTGCTGTCCCAGCCCTTCTCTCCTCACGCTCTCGCAAAATCTCCCACTAGCACTGCTCTAACCCTTCCAACCTGATCTCCTCTACTCCTTCCCCCTGGTCCCCCAGCACACTTCCTGGAGGAGCTTGACTCCTGCCTGGCTTCTATCACCACCACTATCCCCATCATCCATCTCTCCAACTCCACTCCTTCTTCTTCATTCTTTCTCTCTCCACCTCGCCCCCTCACCTCCTACTCACAAAGCTGGCTGCCAGCAGGACCTGATTTTCTCCAGAAGCTGATCTCCTCCTTCCCCTGCTATCACCCCCTCCCCTTCTCGAACCACTTCTTCATCTCCATAGATTTAGGAAAGTGACAGCTACCAAGGATCAATAGGGTTTTGTTTAATTTAAAAGACATATTGGTGCCAATTCCGAGCAAATGGGCGAGATAGTTGCATCCCTTCACCGTCATCTCGTGACAGCACTCAATTCTGCAAGTGTCAAAAAATGTCTGCAAACCTACCAACATTTCACATTTGTTGTGCAATGGTTGCAGCGCTTGCAACACAGTAACAGTGGCTTTTTATATCTGCAACATCCAAGAATCGTATCCGTTTTCATTGCTGGGAAGTTTCCTTCTTTATTGCAGACACCCCTAACGCGTAACCCATTTTTACGTTAGGATATTTTTGACAGTTCAGCGATTTAGCCTTGCTCTTGTTAGACTGGAATAAGAAACGTGTGAGCATGCGCACAAACAGATTGGTCTGTGCGCTTGTGTTTGCATCACTGGGTATCCAAGCAACACAACAAAGACAAACTCGGCGACGGAGAGATTTGAATTTACTGTATTTTGTTTTAATTTTAATGAAACTTTAAACATGGAAAAATACGAGGTAAACAGTATTCACTATATTGCAAAAAACAGATCCACTGAAGCCACTAAAGCCTCATGTTTTTGTACCTTTTAGTATTATTGTTTTTTAATAAAGTGTGAATTGAAAAACTTGAAACTTCAAAATTATGTTGGTTTTGGATATTGATAATATATTGTAGAACGTAAAAAATTATATACATTTTCTGTAAATTAAACTTGTCATATCTTCAGTACGTAATGAAGATAGGGTTTCTACACCATTTATTATTATTATTATTATTATTATTATTATTATTATTATTATTATTATTATTATTATTTTATAAGACCAAATAATATACATTGTATTGTGCTTGCGTCATAACTTTAAAGACCTTTATAACTTTACTTAACTGGATAGCTACCCATCACATTCTAAAGTGTTGCATATCAATTATTTCCAACACAATTGCTTCTTTCTACCACAGTCGCATTGTCATTGGCTTAATTAACTTTTTTCCTATTTATTTCCCTGATAGATTTTGTATAAGATGGATCCAGGAGTGTATGGAAATATTTTATTTGTAAAGAACAGAAGAGATGGCAGGGAGTACACAATGAAAAGGGTAGGTGATACCAAGTGCACACACAGCACAAACATTAAGCAATGAGCAAGTGTGCAGTATTTAACCTTCCATAATTAAATGGACCTTTCAACCCATAAACTCCTGAATTATGCACTGTAAAAATATGTAACTGGGATTTTACCCGTCAAGTAATCTTATTTACAAATTAAGTTGGTGGCAGTGGTGTTGTCAACAAAGAAACAGACCTGAATAAACAAAATGGAAGCCTACCCGATTTACTTTGAATATTTGATTATGTATGTATCTACTGTATGTTTTATGTCAGGGTATCCCTCAAATGACTAATACATGTGTGACGAAATATAATCCTTGACATTGGAGGCAGCAGTCATTGAGGAAAGGTCCTGTCTTCCACAAAAACAATGTAAACAGCTGGCAGACTTGTCACTTTGAATCACTGTTACTTTGCTTGCCCAGTGGGGCTACTCCCTTTTGACAGATTCTAATGCCTGCAATATCTCCTGCAGGTTGAATTTCTTGATGAGGGGGAAGCTAACAAAGCATTAAAAGAGGTAAGACAATCTGTGATTGTGGTTATCTGTGCTTAGAAATAGATATTTATAAAAGCACACACTGTACAGTAATGGTTACTGACTTTTCCTGTCAACATGAGCTTGTTGGGCTAAGATGGATGCTATATTAAATGCAGAAGAGTAATAATATGAAATACAAGAATACTTTTTTACCATCAGATTAAAACACTGTAAAACACCTCTAGTAAATACCCTGTATAATAAAACTTGATTGTATATATTTTTCTTGCTCCTTAATTAAATAATAAACAACTAATAAAAGACTCAATTTTCATCTGCTGGTGCAGGCATAAAATAAGCAGCAGTGGAAGCCTGATTAATTAGTACAATTCTGGAACTGCAGTTTGTGGACTCTTCTAGTCTTTGGGCCAATTTACTTAAAGTTGAGCCCTCATTTTCCACTTTAAATAAAAACACTGTTATAGTATGAACTATCCTGTAAAAAAAACATCCGTCACCTGCTAAATTTCTGTCTGCAGGCTCGTTGCCTTTTGGAGATGCAACATCCACATGTCACCAGTTACAGGGAGATTTTCATCATGTGGGACAGAAAGGTATGGGGATAAAGTTGTATAGTCACCAGATTGTGATTATTTATACAGTAACAATGATTTACTCATTTACTGTGCTTAGAAATTCTTTTTCTTTTTTTTTTTTAAATACTATAACCGTATCCATTCATACTGTTATTCTTAAACTTTACCCCATTCTGGAACAACACCACCTTTCACCACCACCTTGAAAACCTGGACTAGATTCTCAAAGACCTTTACTCTAAATCATTAACAGCAAAATTGTTTCTGAAAGGAAAAACACACCAAATAATGTTACCAAACCAGAAATAACAACTTTAATACTACATGCCTTCCAGCCAGCTGCCATCGGGAGTCAGAGTTGGCTGTCTTGTAAGCATCGTTTTTTTTCCCATTTAGATATCATCTATCGTGCTGTGTCTGGTGATGGAGTGCTCTTACATGAGGAATCTGTCTGCGACGATCAAAGCACATAGGGACAGAAGGAAACACGTTGACGAAAAGGTTATACCTGCAGTTAATTCATGATGTTCAAGTGTAAACCTGAAGACTCATTTACACTAATCCTAATTAGAAATACTTTCTCATTTTCTCATTTATTTCAAGAAAACTGAAGATGGTTGTGCATCAACCCTAAGTTGATTTTATATAAAAGTATCCTACAGTTCCCACCAAAATCACTGTAAATTTGCATATTTTAAACATAAAACATGCTTTCAAAAAGCTTTATGTTTATTGTTTACCTACAAGATAAGTATACATCCTGCAAAACTATGTTGAAAATGATTCAATCTTTCAAATAAGCAGTTTTGCACCCTTCAGAATAAGAAGGTACAGTAAATTGATTTATACTATATATTGAAATATATTACATCTCATTAGTTCTGCAATTTATGCATACTTCTATCACACATTGTTATATATCACATATATTTTCTTCACACATATTCATCAAAAGCCCCATTTTATCTCATACCCTTGACCCTACACATTTTGAATGGGTGAACCACATAAAAACTGGACTCTTGCTTCAGATGGTTCTGAAACACCATTGTGTACTTACTGTTTTTATTCACCAGGCAATCAGAAGATGGCTGGGTTCGATGGTGGATGCTTTAGCCTACCTTCACAAACAGAACATCATACACAGGTCAGTGGAATCACCTTGGGTTATTGAGTTTTGCAATCTACATACTGTACAGCTCTTTTTAAACTTGTCACCGGAGCAAAAGCTTTTAGGATTTCTTAGAACATTTATGTAAAAGTGGTTGAATGTATTTATTCTTCTTTACAGAAACCTCAAGCCATCAAACATCCTGCTGAAACAAGATCTGTCCTTCCAAGTCTCTGATTTCCAGGTTCACTCCATGGCTGATGATGAACTGAAGCTGAAGATACGGATCAAAGAAAGTAAGCCATCATTGTTGGCTTCAACTAAAATAAAAAATGGTCCAGCTGTGCACCATAGGGATAAACCACAGCTGGATGTTTGTTACCAGGGAATCCAGCTAGATTGCATCAGTCACTTATTTTTAGGGGTAATCCCTTGATAACCATGGATGGGTGGTTTATGCAGTCCAGAGTAATTGCCCAGTGCTTTAAAATGCTCTAGCTCTGGCTTATCTTATGTTGACCAAAGCAACCAAGTAGACAAACGTTTTGGTGATTTTAGTGTTACACTGATGAAGGCATCAGCTGGAATAGTTGTCTTTTTGACTTGTCTTCCTTGCTCTGTCTTGGCAGGTATGAAAATTTGGATGGCCCCAGAAACCTTAGAGCAGTGGAAGTGGAGTGAAAAATCTGATGTGTGGTCCTTGGGGTGTATCCTTCTGGAAATGCTGACATGTCACAAGTTGGATGTACGTATTGTTAGAAGGAGCATTCTCATAAGAACGCAGTTGAATTGAAAACAAATACCTAATAAAGGTTTGGAAATGTTGTTTGACAAAACATTCCTTAACATGGAAAATGTCCAAGGAGAATGTGGATAATTAGCTTTTATTTATAATACTATATTTTAGTTTGTGATTGGCAAACTCCAATTCTGTACAAAACACTAAAAAAAACTTACAAAAAGTTATCTGTCTTGTTTGTTTAAATTGATATTTCTGTGACGCCTCTGTGCTTCTTTTTAAAGACTTTTGACAGCAATGTAAGAGCGTGCACTCTTTTTCAGGAAAAGGATGCTGTGTCACTGCTACAGAAGATCAGGCAGGATTCTGAGCACTTGGAGACTTTCCTTCAGACTCTAGATAGACCCCTGCTCTGTGTTGTTTACTGAAGTGGATGTTACAGAGAAACCCACACCACAGAGCGACCATATTGTGAGCAAAGTGTTTGAAAAGATGCTAAATCAGCCTGCCTGTCTGTTTGGTCCTTAAGGAATTGTGACAAAATGTGTTTATTTAGCTTTTTGTGTTATTGTTTTTATTATGCAGTGAGCTGGTCAGTGTCCCTTATGTTAAGGAATGCCTGATTTTGTGTGACTCTCCACTATCAGGGCTGAAAAAGAAATTGCTGCCTGGGGTAACAGGAGCTCCCTGTGAGGCTGGAATTGAACAAGTGCTAGGTATGGGAACCCTCATTTAATTTAAAAAAAAAAGAAGAATTCTAATACATTTTCAGTGCAATTTTTGATTTAAATGACTTGCATTTTCCCCATTCCCTTCTTTAGAATTCATGAAGAAATACAACGATATAGAGGAAGCGCAGATCTTGGCTATGAATTACCTGCTAAAAGCAGATCAAGACAGTGAGTGTCTCTGATATATATATATATATATATATATATATATATATATATATATATATATATATATATATATATATATATTTGGCTTTAAAAGTCTTTGAAACCCCTACAGGTTTGTGCTGCTATAAGTGTTGCACCAGTCTTGGCAGTTAGCATTGCAGAATGAAGAAAAAATATTCTGTTGGATTTACTGGAGATAAACATTTTAATCCAAATAAAAGATTCTGAGGGAGTGATATTCCATAAAAATAAACACCTGGAATCAAAAGGAGCTTATAGGAAACCTAAACAGGTGGTTAGCAGATTCAAATGCAATGTGTGAGTAGAAATGACTTATCCCCTAACAATATTGTTTCTTGTACTGCGCAGTGTTTTCCTTGATCTCAGATGTCCTGGAAGCCGTTACCTCAGCAATGAAGAGCAATGTGAACTGTGTGGAAGTGCAGCTGAGGGCCTGCAGAATCCTGCAGCTTCTCTTTGTGGCAGGTATTGATTTGATGGCTCTACCGTACTCTGCCCTGTAGTCCTTCTTTGAAACTAATAAAGCTGTTTTTAAGTCTTGTGTACAGTAATTGAGTGTGTAATGACTCTGGCTCGGCCCTGTTTGTTTGCAGTTCTGGAGCACAGTATGGAGGAGGAGTGGATGTCCAGTGAGAAGGTCATCAACACTGTGCTGGATGTTGTCCGAACCCATTCCACCAACCAGGAACTGCTCGCACTCGCTTTAAATGTTCTCATGATTCTCTCAGGGAATGGTGGGTAATAGAAGGCTGTGTTTAATAGAAGCGATGCTTCCATTATAGCACAACTCAGGTCGTGGAGGGCCTGTGTCCCTCCTGGTTTTTGTTCTAACCACACCCTAAATTAGTTAATTGGACCAATTAAGCTTCCAATAAGGTCCAATAAAGCAGTTTAGGGTGCAGTTGGAGTAAAGACCTGCAGGAACACCGGCCCTCCAGGACCGAGTTGTGCACCACTGCATTATAGCAATATGATATAGAATCTTTGAATTTAAAACAGTAGATGCAAGCACCCCACATGAACTCAATAATGTGATTAAGTACAGTAGGTATTTGCGTTGTGAAAATGGTAAAACTAAACTTGCTATTATCTGTGTGACTTTCAGAAGTGTCAGCAGGGAAGATTGGCAAGGCAGGTGGTATCCCGGAGCTGTTGAAAGCAATGAGGACGTTCATACACAACAGGGATATCTGCATGTCCTGCTGTGGAGCTCTCTGGAGCTTAATGTTGAATGGTAAGATCATTATTATAAAGATCTCTGTCCATTAGCAACTTAGTAATAGTTCTGCATTTAAATGAGCAGTGACTCTAATTGTTTAGCATTACCAGTAACAGGACTCTGTGAGATGCCCCTGAAGACTTCTCTTAATACAGGTGTACGTATCGCACAAGCTCTTGTTACATTAGAACTTTATTTTAATGAACAACATATACAACATTCCACTAAAATGCCACTCTGTACACTTCCAGGGCGCAACGCTAGAATAGCATCAGCAGAGGGCGCACTGTTGACTGTGTGCAGCGCAGGAGAAGTTTACCTCCAGGATGAGGTGCTGATGGAGTCTGTTTGCTCTGCACTCTGGTCATTGATTTTGCAAGGTGAGACAATAGGTTTTTCTTAACTTCTTTTACAGAACTACAGTTACAAACCAAAACCAAAAAAAGTGAGATGTACAGGGCTTAGGAACACATCAAAAGTAAGAAATAACCAACTAGTTAAAGATAAAGTTGAGTTTAATAGCAGTTGTAAGCTGATGCTTATTTAAATGAAAGAACATGGTTATTGTTTCTGAGAATACAGTCCCTTTTTCTCCAAAGAACAAAAACTTAAAACAGCTTACAACCTTCGATTCCATATTCAGCAGAGGTCAATTGTAAAATGAGAAATCAATGTTTAATTTAAAGTCATTCTATATGTTTTTTCATAGTGAATTAGGGGAGAGGGGCACAACACTAAACAGAAAGAGCGCCTTTAGTGCAAAACTTTTGCATGCTGCTGGTGATGTACAGTAACATCGTCATGTATTTGTTTTTAAAGGCACTTTAACAAAGGAGCATTGTGAAGCAGCAGCTCTTCTGTTATTGGATGCTCTCAGGACCCACACAGACAGGCTGGGCGTGGTGAAGAATGCCTGTTTAGCTCTGGCAAGTCTTGTGAGAATTTCAGGTGCATCTATTTTTTCTAAGGATGTGATGTCTGTTCAATTGATCTAATCAGCAGTGTGTCTAAATACCGCTGCTATTTATATAATTAAATAGGACTCTTTGGGTACCAATACTATACAAATCAAACATCTAATTGTGCATGCAAGTCTGCCCGATGCATTACTCGCTGTAACGAAGAGTCTTATTTTATTTATTTATTTATTTTTAATTTACTGAACACACGCTGTCCTCCGAAGCATGTGCCGTCAGCCTACCGCTTGTTTTCACTCTGCAAGCCCGCCATGCAGCCAACCCAGAGCTACAGCGTCGGAGGACAACGCAGTTCTGGGCAGCTTACAGGCCAGCCCGCAGGCACCCGACCAGTCTACAGGGGTCACTGGTGTGCGGTGAGCCTAAGCCCCCCAGGCAGCGCTCGGCCAGTTGTGCGCCGCCCCCTGGGAGCTCCCGTCCACGGTCGGCAGTGGAGTAGCCTGCACTCGAACCGGCGACCTCCAGGCTATAGGGCACATCCTGCACTCCATGAGGAGCGCCTTTACCGGATGCGCCACTCGGAAGCCACCTAAGTCCTATTTTAGTATGAAATGATGTCTGTATTTAGATATGCCACCCTTTAGATCAATTTAATAGTTTCAGTGTTGTCAGCAAGTTGGTTTCGCCATATTTCTGTAATGTAATGTAAGAACTACTTTGCTTGCAAACCAGCTGTAATTTCTCTTTTACAATTTTAAGGAAGCCTGCTAAATCAGTTATTTTCCTTTCCCTTAGAACTGGCAGCATTCAGAGTGCTCCTGCCCCCTGCTGGAACCAATGGGTTACAAGTGGTTGCAGAGGTCTATCATTACCACACTGATGATACAGAGGTGGTGGAGAATATCTGTTCTCTGTTTTATGAGATGGTGCAGTATGGTAGGTAAATTGTTCCTATATATTTACACATTTGTTTGTTTGTTGTTGCATATATCCATCTTTTTTTTGCTTAATCTAGCACTTCTCTCCCGTAAAATTAGGTGTGTAAAAAATGCATTAACAATTAAAAATTAATACTAAAAATTCAAATTACCAAAACATTTCAGCACTAAAAGCTGACTTCAATTTCTGTTTCAGATGAAGTGGTACCAGAGTTAATATCTTTCAAAGAGATGATTAAGCAGATACAAATTAAGTTTGCATCAAATGAGGTAAAACAACATTTATTCAATTTTTTGTATGCTTGTTTTTTTTCCCCGACAAGGTTTCTGCTAGTTTGGCAATACATGAAACTCATGGAGTACTCATGGAGTACTGTAGTTATTCCAGGAAAGAGTATTACTGAGTGGGTTTACCACCTTCCTCACGGGTACTTCACCCAGTCATTCTGTGGTTGGATTTGAATGAAGGCAAGACAGATTGCAAAATGTGATCCAGTAAAAATAAATAAAAAGGAGAGATTATTTAAAGCCATCACTACTCCATTATGTGTTTTTCCCATACAGAGAAAAGTGTAGGAGTCTCAT
The DNA here is from genome assembly GCA_030684275.1 of Acipenser oxyrinchus oxyrinchus. Classification (NCBI taxonomy): domain Eukaryota; kingdom Metazoa; phylum Chordata; class Actinopteri; order Acipenseriformes; family Acipenseridae; genus Acipenser; species Acipenser oxyrinchus. The sequence goes on from JAGXEW010000186.1 coordinate 242,752, forward strand.
AAAGAACACTGTAATGCTGATAATGACCATTTTACTCATTGAAATGTATGAAAATAAGGACTTTATTGTTTTTTTTTCCTCCAGGAAATTGTTGTGATGGCTAAATCTGCTCTTTCAAAAATGCAAAACTGACAGAATTGGCATCTGTAAAAAAGAATATGAAATGATGTTGCTGGGGTACTTTTCAGAGACATAAGACCCATGCTCCGCTCATCTAATCCCCTGGTCTTTTAAAAAGAAATGTTCTTATTTAAGAATCTCATGGGGTTGTTTAGAATCAATTTGTCTATTGTACCATCACATTCCACAGAACAGCACAAACAAGAATACGCCAGAATATTTTGTGCAATAATAAACAAGGGACCTGGTTGAGGATGTGGGAATTCATTCTCTGTTAACGTTGCACAGTAAACTATTTTAAAACAATTTAAACAAAGCTCTCTTTTTGTTCTATCAAGCAGTGAATAAAAAGCAAGCCAATTGATCACTCGCCTCCTTACATAAATAACATTTGTTTCAGGTATTTTTTTAATGGTAGGGTTATACTTTCTTTGTGGAAGCAGTGTGCTGTCCATACAATGGCTAAAGTGAACCATGTTTTAAATGCAATACATTCCATTGGTCTCAGTTCAGTTAACAAACCATTCAACGATTTCCCAGAGCTTTCAATTCAACAGACAACATAAGGGGAAAAAATAAACCAATCTCCTAGTTTGTGTGAAAATATCTGTGTTACAGAATATATGGCTTGCGCTGTGTTCCTGCTGACAAGTGTCTGTGCTACAAGCACATAGCCAGAAGTACATGAAGACCACACGATTTCTTGGCTCAAAAGAGTTCCCTTCCATTGGGAATGTGGGTTTGCCGCAACAGTTGTTAATGTATTAGTGGTCTGTAGGCCGTTTCCCTTTGCCCTCCTTTCCTGCCAAGTTATTCCCTTTATGTCTGGCTTTTATCTCTGCTTCCCAATGTTTTTTCACTGAAGTGTATAACTTCATTGTGGCTTGGGCATCTTGAACCTGGTAAAAATAAATCAAATAAATTAAAGGTTTAAAAATGGTCTACAGCCAAAAACAACTAAAATAAAAACACATACTATCACATTCATACTAATGGTAGGAAGAAAGAATGCTAAATTTACTGTACACCACTTTAAGGGAACCCTTTAACAGTAGCTTGGTTTGTCATCACAGTGTTGTGAATTTTCAAGGAGATACTACAGTACCCCTTGAGTTTTTAGTACACTAGTACTAGGAAGAACGTTTCAAGCATACAAATATCATGGATGAATACCAATTGGCTACTTACAGAACTGTGTTCACCTTCCTGGACTTTAACATTTAGAATGTTCTTAGAGAGAAGTTTAAGTGATGGACGTCCACACTGTTGACAAATATAAAAACAAAAAGATCCACAGATGAGAAGTTCAGCTGCCAAAAGCTGCTCAACTGACATGTGTCTTAGCATAATAAAACTTAAAATGTTCCTTTCTTCACTAGAAATGTTCAGATTTTCTAATACAATATGCATCTTACCTGTACTATTGCTTTGAATGGTTTATATTTTTGTGTGTCCCTGATTTTTCTTTTGGGGTGATCCAGAAACAAAATCTGCAACAAACAGAAATATTGAAAACAAGACTTAATGTATGAAAGAAACAAAACACAGTGAAAACTTCGTCATGTGATCACTTTATAATTTATAATAGTTTATAATTCTGATCACGGAAAGCAGTTGATTGAATATCACGGTAGATTATGAAATGGGTGAATAACAAAGGAAATGCAATTTCTGATAACAATATGTGGTAGATTTAAACCAGTGATTCCATATATATATATATATATATATATATATATATATATATATATATATATATATATATATATATATATATATGTAAAACTTCAAATAATCGCCTGTCTCTAATACACGCCGGGTCTTACCTTAAGATCATTATGTATGGCATGGCCAACCAAAATCCTTCCTTGTATAATATCAGCCACCTCTTTCTGAACAACCTTGACATTTATTCCTGGGGGAATAAAACAAAATAATGTAAGTAAGTAGGTGAATAGTTTTCCCTAACAGTCTCCAGAATGTCTCCCCACCCCCTGCAGCTAAACAAACTTCACAAAAGAACTATTGCTATTAAGAAAACATCCAGCCACTAACCTTTTTTGAGATCTTTTGGTCTGATCCCACTGACAGCAGTTCTGTAATCAGTTACTTTCTCTGTAGGCTTAACGTATTTATCATAAATACATTTTCCAAAATGATTTACAATGGAGACTCGAGCCACAATGCTGTCTTCACCACTCTGTCCAACCCCCACCATTTCACAGTCCATGGCAACAGCTTTGGTCAGACTAAAATGAGAAAGCTTCATTAGTTCACCAATCACCAAAGATGTACCATTACATTGCAATCAAGGGAAACACTTGATTTCAACTCAGTACCACTTTTATTTCAGATTATGAAGCAAACTCCTATTAAAAGCAGAGATTGCAGGTACCTCAGTTAGACAGCCCATTAGTACATACTAAGAAAGGAAGAAAACCCAGGACAATCCGATCCAAAGGTACACATATCTACACCATTGGTCTGTATATCAGTAGTACACTTTAAACTCACCCTTCAAATCCATGCTCTTTCACCAGTGACTTCTCCAGCTCCTGTGGCTTGCTTTGTTTCACCCCCATCCTCTTCCTGGCAATATCTGCAGCGTCAGCTCCGACTGCTGCCTCAATGTCATCTGGGTCCACATCATCAAACCAGATATCCGCCCTGCCATTTAACAAAGGGGACAGACCTGCTTGAATGGGAACTCAGCCATAACACATTCAGTAGTGCTAACAAGAAACTTGCAGTCGAAAAATTAGACCGACACATTTTAACAAGACAGAGATTGATGAAAACTTGTGAACGTTTGTCAAAATCATAGTGAATGGCGGTAGCACAGCAACTGTTGGCAGTCTCACCTAAATTGGACAAGCATATGAAGCCTCAGTTGTTTTGCAAGCACAATAAAGTAATATGATTCTACAGGTCTGTGTACTTACTCAGTTGGTTTGTGCTCCACAACCTCCTCGGTCTTCCTCTTTTTATTTTTCGGATTGTATCTCTCTGCAGTTATTTGTCCATGTGTCCTCTTCTTGTTGTCTCTGCCCTTTTTCTGCTCCCCTGTCTCTCCACTCTTCTCAGCGGAGGTGCAAGGCTGTACGGAGTCTGCTTTGGTTTGCTTGCTGGCACGCACCTTTGTGTCCTTCAGAACTTGATCTTTCGCTGGCTTTCCTTGAGATTGAATCTGCTGCTTTTTCTTTCTTCTTGGAATTGTGTTTCAAAGCAGCAGTTCCATTTTCCTGGGCTGTAGTCGTGGTCACCTTCTTCTGGTTCAACAACTAAAGAAATATGAACAGGACAGAAGTTAAAACAGCATGCAGGTAAATGTGCATGTCCTTTCCAACAAGGTTTAGCAGCTCAATGTGGATGCAAACTGGTATTCTTAGAAATGCTAACACCCATTCCTTATTTGTGTCAAAAAAGTTAAGATCATGTATAGTTCTCATGATCAGAAACTGGCTGTTAAGTATGTTACAAAAAAATCAAATCAGTTCAACAGGATTACATATTATTGTTACATTTATTATGATGACAATTCAACCTAATATCCTTGCTACATACAGTAGCCACCAAATGGCACTATGTGCTATGTAAAGAACCGCATTGTATAAATTAGCCATTCGATTATTATTGATGTATTCCTACCTCTTGCAGAGCCTTCCAGTTAGCTGAAAACTGCTGAGAAGCCTTTGGAGGGAGCACAGAACCCTTCCTGGCTTCATCTTCTTTCTTTACTGCTCCTTTCTCTGCAGTTCTCCAGAATTTTTCTTCTTATTTTTGTTTTCTGGTTGTTGTGTTTTGTTCCTTCCACGGGGTGCTGTCAGGCGCCGTACACGCCACGTCAGACATGATTTATATTACTGTTGCCGCTACCACACATGCAGCCTTGACGGAGAAGGACCTTATCAGAAAATAAACAACACACCGGCTACCGTATCTTAAAAAGCTACTCTAAATTAAATGCACAACCACCTAAAATATTTGACAGACTTGCCTATGGAGTATACAGTTTCTTGCTAGCTAAGTACTGTAAGTAAATACACTGATTTGCTCAGACTCTTAGTAACTTTAAGAAAACGTATACTTATTAAAAAGTAGTACATATCCCTAGTTTATGCTTACATTAAGCAGAGCGTCATACCTTAGTAATCTGTAACTTCTCAGCTCAACTGCCACAAGCAAAATCACCACGTTCGATACACGAATACAGTGTCACTGAATTGTAAACCGATAAACTGATCTTTTCGCCTATGACTTAATTCTGTGTAGTTTGATCGTTAATCGGCTGGACATGAACTCAAAAGTAACCCGAGCACTTATTTGCAATCCATGTGTATCCAAAACGACCCCTGTGCACTCCATGCTGCTTCTAGCTCTATCGGCGTCACTAACAATGATGCCCTCCGGAAACAAAACCTGTACGCACAGTAAACAGTCCGGCCAAAAAACAAGCATAAAGGCCCACTCAATTACACTGGTGTCAGCTAAAGTACACCAATCTTCTTTTCTGTTGTTGTAACTTGTAAGTATTGTTATAAATCTTGAATAACTTAATTTGTTTTACAGAGTACCTGTGCGCTCCCCGACACAGACAAACAGTTTGTAACAGTTTGAAGAAGCATGTTTTTAGCATACACTGTTAAGAGCTATTGGGCGCACGATACTATATTTTATAATTGTTGGGCAATGTTTGAAAACTGTACACTGCCTGGAGAAAAGCCATAGTAAATCAGGTTTGTGGTTTGTTCGTGTCGTGTATTAATTATTATATGCGTCTGTTTTAGAAATGTTAAGGCATGTGGGACTACAGTACACAACTCTCAGGACTGGAGGTTGTAAACAAACTCTTCATATGTTAGCAATTTACAGCCTTAATCCAGGAATACACCGCTCTACTTCAATTATTTTATACAAAATATACTGGAAATATTAAGCGTGTTACCACAGAACCATTTTTTTTAATTTTTGTTTTGTTTCCTACGCCAGAAATCGCTTTGATGGTGTCATTAAACCCTTGAACAATAAACTGTGCGTGAAGAATGTTATTGTATAAAGTTATTTTAAATATCGAATTTATTTTCTAATCCAGTTAATGATTCAGGTAGTTGGTTCTGTGATCTAAGTTCAAACTACATGTACTGTACATAATAGTCATATTTATTGTACCAGCAGGTGTCGCTCTTGTTTTATGTCACACCGAAGCCCCAGCAGAACTGCTGCAAATTTGCTGGGCAAAACTAGCATTGCAAGATCGTAAATCAGTCGTTGCAATGTCATACATGTCTGTTATCGTTTCGCTTAATAAGCCATTCACAGATATTTTTAACAGTGGATAGCTTCTCGAACAAATTGCAGATTGATAAAACTGCACATTGAAACAAGAAAGAAAAACAGGGATTTGTGACCTGTACGAGATTGCTGTTTCCTCATTGATAACACTACTTATTCATCCTGAAACACGCAATATAGTTCTTTAAACGACCACCAGCTACCACAAAACCACCACCCCTTTAACAAAATAGCATTTTAAATGTCTTTTTTAAATACGTTTCACCCACTGCAAAGCACTGAAATTTGCCTATAAATGCAGCTCCTTTTTTTTCTTTCAAAATCTATGCCAAGGGACACTGCAGACCTAAGGTAAAATGAATTGCGCGCTCTCGATTCTGGTGCAAGCATTCATGTTCTACACACATTGTGATCGCGTACACTGTTTTCCATGTGTAGGATCATATACTTCCAAAAAAACAAGATGTGCAGTTTCTTTTTTTTTTTTCTTTTTACATGCTTAACTAATCTCCGGTATATTTGACTGCATACTGCATATTAGCACACGCTAAGCAACAATCAATGTTTTCATCTACTTTTAAACCCGGGATCCTTGAGGTACGATACCAGACATATGCACCCCTGCTTTTGTTTGCCTGCTCGATCTGTGCGCGCTCCCGGACAGCTGTCATTGGTTCTCGCGGGAGCCCGCACACGCCGTCTGGAGTCTCTGCTGCAGCTTCTGGCCATTTTGTAGAAAGACAGAATGAGGTGAAGGTTTCGACTTTGCACAGGCAGAATAGCGGCTCAAGAAAGCAACGCACTTTAACTATTCAAAAACACCTTTGCAAACTGTGGATTATAAAGAGGACATTTCCTATAACCATGAACTGGGGACGGAGCTATGGGTAGGTTAAAAAAAAAAAAAAAAATTATATTGTTTTAATCAATTTTAACGCACTACTGTGTGCACATTCAATGTATATTATCTTGCTTGGACTCCTGAGATAACGGTTCCACTATGAGTAAGCATGGCGGGTTCATTTTTGTAAGCATTTAAATGAATGAAAGCATGCTTCTTTTGAATTGAATTATTAAAAGACATTAATTGTTACTATGTTTTTTTATTTTTATGGGGGGCGTATTTTTCGTGCAAACCTGCTGAAAAGCTGAGGACATATTTTAATGTATGCCGTTACACCATTCTCACATTATATACGCGTATGTTGTGTTTATAAGTATATGGATTATTAAAACGGGTTAGGACATGAAGGCAGCAAGTAATACGAATTAGACGAGATATGTGAGTCGTATCTGGTGCATAGAAATGTCATTGGGATTATTTGAAAGGAAACCCTTGAAATCGCTTAAATTTGAATTCTCAGAGCGCATATGATGCAGTATGAATATAAATTGATTTAATAAGAAACTCAAACTACCAGCTGTAATTAGTAATTATCCTGGGAAGCCGGGTAACGGAATCGTTCATCATATACAATTATTATCGGGGAACACAACAAATAATATATGACGATTTACTTATTTTTGCCATGCCGTACCATTTTCGAATAGAGTAAGTAAGCGCAGCCACAAATCCTGTACACCGCATTGGATAGGATTTGTGTTTCTCTGATTAATCTGATTTTATTTATTCTATGCAATTAACACGACTTGTTTTGCAGCTGGAAATTACTTTTTTTTTATAAGATAATGTTGTAGCGATCTAGTATGTCAGTGTCATTTGCAATCCTTCCATGGACTTAGCATCAAAATGTAAATATTAAATTAAACGTTCTTTATTGACTTGTCAGTACCGACGAGACCCCCCGCGTTTGACCATGTTTTCTTTTCAGCGTGGGTAGATTTATTTAGAGTCAGAGTCGAGAGTCAGGTTACACAGACGCATCCCATCCCATTTGTGATTTAAAAAAAAAAATAGAACACTATTGCGGAAAAAAATCTTGTTCAGGTTGAATTTGTGTGAAATAACAATGAACCAGGAAGTGAAAAAATAAACACCTCATTTGAATTTTAAATAGGTGGATCGGAGCTTGTAGACTTATCATTTTAAGCACATTGCTGAACACAAAAGATACACCTGCAACTTTAGTATTTATTTATTTTATTCGTATTTATGAGTTAATGTTGAATAAGGGTTAATATGAACGAGTGTGAAAACGTGACATGCATTGGAATATGAATTGAATGCGGAGTCAATCCTACAGTTTCATATAGCTCAATTACTGAAGCCTGCACACATTTTGTGTTCTTCTGGCACTGTATTGAATAATGATTCCTATCCATGATATTTTTTGATTGCTTCAGTATGGCTAACAAACAAATAGCTGATCACAGCACTGAGACCTCTGACCTAAAGCTGATGCGGCACCAAAACAATCTGTTCTAGTCATCAAGTATGTTTTTTTTATGAGGTTTCCAATTTAAAAAAAAAAAGTGTGAGAGAACATCAATGTAAAGCCATAAATTATTAAGCAATTTACACAACAACCTTGTTTTGGATAACATAAATCTGCAGATAAAAAACATGCCAGTGATCACACACACATAATCCAGTATAAGCTTAAACGGTAGGTCATTTACAATCTTGACTGTCTGTCTAGCCCTCTGAGTCTCTGTTATGTATACATTACCCCCTTGACCAAATGTTCTTCAATGGCAATGCATTGTCAGATGTCAATGCTATGGTTTGTACTCTGAGGAAAGGGAAGCACATGGGCAGCCAAGATGGATGAGCCATTGTAACCCTACCCATCCATACCCTGGCGATGGATCACATAGGTCAAGGGGGCTATTCTCTATCATCCTATTCTTTAAAGAAACCTGGCAGGCTTTTCCTGTTTTGGGAATTAATAAAGCCCCTTTCACGCTGCCGCTCCTATCCGGGTCACAATCCCACGTAGTGTGAAACCATGTACCTGGGTCGTACCTGGGTCGGCAGCGACCCACCTCAGGATGTGGGTCGACGCGCTTTGACCGGGTTGAGCGAGACAAAATGCATGCTGGGCGTTCGTAAGCGGACGAAGTAAGAAACGGCCACGCCTGCGTGAAGGTTTCAGTTCCTCAAGGAACATTTCTGTTCTGTTTAGCCATATTTGTGTTGATTGAAACACACTCTGAGCTGGCTTGCAGCAGGGATGGAGAAACATTGCTCTAATCAACACTTGGACTGACGATGTAATCCAGAGAAGCTTGGATGGAAGCGTCTGTAACAAGCTGCTTCCGGGGCATTTCGTACACTGTAAAACCTCGGTCAGCCATTTAAGTTTACAGTGTTGAGAAACAGAAACTGGTTTGTGGAGTCGTTCTTGATCAGCAGCTCCTTTACTGACTTCAAACAAGGGTGTCTTTTTCTTCTCTTCGTTAGCACAGATAGTGGAGTGCCTGGTTTGTTTCCATTATCTAACGATTGCTATGCACACGCCCTCCTACCCCAAACCAGCCTGGCACCACCACAGTATAATGCAGGACAGGACATCACTCTTTGATACAACACAGACAAGGAAGCCATCTGCAGTATAGGCTGTGTGGTTGCTTCCAGAGTTGCAGTACAAGAAAATTTTGTTCTAGATTGTACAGGACGTACAGTACACATTACCTATATTTGCAACAACACCCTGTGACACTTCGGAGTCCAAAACAGCTTTTGAAACCATTAGTAAAGTAACCACAATGCTAACTTGCTTTATATAATAAATTACGTGTAAATACAGTTTGTATTGTCTCTATTGTATTTTTGAGTAGAATGAAGCATTCACTTTTAAAAGCCTGTCATTACAAGGAAAGTACACCCCTAGCTTCCTTTTATTTAATTCAGTCTACAATCAGATCACAGAGCCTAGTTGTAATGTTTCATAGAACCGTAATAGTCCCAAAGCAGTGGCAGTAACGACTAGTTTTGTATGATAAAACTGTGGCATGTGAAGATTATAGGACTGGCGTTTTCTGTTTCCATTCAGCATTAATAAGCTGGCTTGGCCTTTTGGAATGAAAAAATAACCGACGTCCATTTTTAAATGGTGTTTTGTGCAGTGCCTGTTTTCTCATTAAAGGCACAGGACCTATAAATCAATATTGCCAAATGTCTAGAAATAAAGCCAAGCTTGCTTACTTTTGAGCTTGTAGGGGACACTGAACCTTATAGCAACAGAAACATGCCTGTTTGTACAGAGGCATAGTGGGTTGTCTTTTTCATGACGGGTTGGGGATGGGGCAGATTCCTCTTCAACTGAAGCTAATTTTGGAGACGGTAAACAAGAATCAGGCACTTTCAGAAGAACAAGCGTGTATTTTAACACATGAACAAAGGAAGCGAGCAGGCAACCACACACCATGAGTAAAACATCCTGTAAACTTGCAAATCTGAAAAACTGGAGCTTCAGTGTAGCTATAGCACTGCATTACCAAGTATGATCTCAAATGAACATTTACAAAGGATATGTAATTCAATATGTTAACATAAAATTATTCAGCAGGTGGTTTCATTCGACTTTATGAAACTAAACTTTTGGCTGTAGCATTATGCATATCAATGTGATATATGCATTGATAAAACTATATCTATTCATTCAAATATTAAAAAGCAAGTGAACATACAATAGATACTGGCATTTCTCATCACAAAACAAACAAATGGAAGAGCTTCAGTCTAGCAATGCTCAAGGAAAGTGAGTGTTACTGGCTGGATAGCAAAGTAAAGTTTGAGGCTCCAAATAGGAAGCCTGGGCAATTAACTGATCAATGGTGTTTAACTGATGCTGATAACTACTGCATTTCTAGTTATCACTACATATTCTACTATTGAGTGCTTTACAGTTATAGATACAGTAAATGGCAACATTTGTGCTAGCTTCTGTGTATGTTTAAACGTTTTCGGTGGCTGCCTCTAATCGTGTTGAGAGTGTATTTATCAGGCAGTCTTTGAATTGTCAGGCGAAAGCAAGTCGAGTCTTTCATACAAAGAGTGCAACAGAAAGTCCACTCTCACCTTGATCAGAGGTAGCCTCGGAACACGTATACACATATTAAAAGTCATTAAATAGAAATAAAGAAAACAGTTAGCCTCAGCTGATATTAACATAATTAATTACTTTATATAGAACCTGTTGTGGTTTAAACATTTAGAATGCTGAGTGCAGATCTACTCTCAGCGAAATTAAAAGTCTAGTCGCTGCTGATAGGTTCCTGTGTGGATGTGTCTTTGTTAAGAGATCCTGCTGAAAACTGCAGGAAGTGAAAATCAAGAGATGCATTCATTTCCAGCATACTTTATCATATGAATGCCCTGTACAGCAACATAGCTCTTTTATCCAGCACAACAAAAATGCTTGGGGACTTACATGGCTTAATATTCTTCCTTAAATAAATGGACCTTTTGAAACATTGAAAACAGTAACAGCAAGCGTTGCAGCTTGAGCAGGTGTCGTCTTCACTGTATGCTGCTCTCTGCATGGCACATTTGTGTGGCATTTCGGGATCCAGTAATACAGTCTCTGTATGTTGCACTAGTTGTTTTATTCAGATTCATGCAAATATGACTTTCAAGCTGTGCTTTTGTCACAGGTGGCTGTTGGGATGCAGGGAAACAGTAGTTCTGTGTAGACTCTGTCACTTCTGATAAAATCACTTTGACATGACGCACAGCCTGCCATGTGTCTAGTTGTTTCTGGCTCTCACTCTCAGTAGCTGCTTTGCATGTTTTGGCTGGCATGGCTTGGCAGACCATGACGATTGCTTTATTTTCTGAAAATGGCTCATGAGAAGGGGTAATTTGTATGGCAGAATTACCCTTAAATCAAGCAGCTCTCGCTATCAGTATTAGTTGTGTTATGATGTTATAAACCTAGATAAGGGGTCCCAGTGCCACTTTTGCAGGGCCATTCCAATTTAACAATTTAGAACATGGTTGGAACAAAGAGCTGGACTGGGTGAGCCAACTTTGCCTACCCCTGGATTAGATCATAAACAACACTTCAGCAATGAGTGTATAAATCTGCTGTTAAAATAATGTAAATCGCATACAGTAACCACTAGGTTTGTAAGATAAGGTAATGGGATTAAACTACGGTAAATGCATGTGTTTTGCCATTGAAAATTCATGGCATGCACTCTAGTACAGTATTGAAAGGGTTTATCTAGTGTTACTAGTGCAGGTGTATTGCATTTCTGGCAGAACTGTTGTCAAGTGTTATTTTATATTGTTGGTACAGTATTCTCTTTTTGAAGATCAGTCCCTCTTGAAGACTCTTGTACTGTACAACTGCAGTTACCTGTGGTCAATTCAGAGACAAGTACAATCAAATACCGTATATTGAAACCCTTATAAAGCAGCTACTATTGCCATTATACAGCTATGGCCAATTGTAATACCTTTCACAATGGGAGGGCACCCCCACACCTCCACCCTCGCCGCCACGCACCTCGATGACATCGGTGACCTCTGCTACCTTGTAAGTGCCACATACTTTAAAACTAATTGAAAACCCTGGTGTTTGCTACATTTCCTTATAATCATTAAGGATTTCCAACCCTAAATATCCTGAATCAGAACCGCTCACCACTCAGAAGTACCAATCACAGAGGCAACCGTCCAATCAGAGCAGTTTGTGAATGTTTGTTTCTCGAGTGCTTGACTCTCGAACGAGCTGGGCTGATAGTTAAACCTGAGTGTCCAGTACTGTATGCTGTGTTATTGAGTGGTATTTACATCCCTGAGCAGTACACTATATGGTAGAAAAAACTGCTGGTTTCAAGTTTTACCCTGAAGTTAACATGCAGAACCTTATCAGTGGGTGAGTGTGTGATATGTTTACAGGCTGTTGCTAGCTGTTACAGATTTCTAATTTTAGTATTTCAGATATTACTGATTGTAAAAATGACCAGACTTTACAAGAAATAATACAGGATCTTTTTGGCTAATTGGCTCTTTTGTTGCCGTTCTCATTATGATTTTTTTAGAGAAGGAAGTGCCTTCAATTTCATAAAACCTTCACAGGAAGCAATGACGCCTGGTCTTGGTTAAGTGTGAGTCCGGTTTACAAACCCTTAACAGGAACGGTGAAGAGCCCCTTCTACCCTATTAGATTTGTAAGGGTACTAACTACTGTGCATTTGAAGTGTTTACAGTCTTGTCTAATTTGATACTAGTACTGCTGTATACCTTTTGATCCACTTTGTGGACAGTGATATTAGAATGTTAGATTGCAAAAATCACCCTAGAAATATAAAATGTAATTACCTTAAAGGCATCATGCAAAGAAAACATATTACTGTATCAACAGAAAACCTAAAAATACATGCGGTAGCAACCACCCTTAATAAGGTACATTGTGTAAAACTACAGAGAATCACTGGTGAAATTGAAGCAAGCCACATATTATAATTAACAATTCCTGTTCCTTTGATATTCACCCAGTACAACAACTATTCATCCTCTTTGATTAAATTGATTACAGATGCTTTTCATGTTTAAAACCCAACAGGATTATCCCACTCCTAGACCTTTTACTATGTGAAGCTTAATAATTCAACTACTGAGTGGTGTTTGGATCACAGTACAACCAGTCCTAGAGACAAGTGCTTCTGACTCAGCCCTCCGTTCCATTGAGTGAGGAAGTCATCACGACAGAGACAGAGCCTCCCTCACCTCGTCTAGCCCCAGCTCTATAGGAAGTACTGTTGAAGTGCAGAGCTGTATTTTAGAGCAGGATGCGGTCTTGATTTTGGGATTCATTTCAGAAAGGTAACTTGTACAAATGAAGAATCTGGTACGTCATATTAGAAGGTGTCATGTCTGTGAGGTAGAGGGATAGAAATGAAATGCAAATGTGTGCAACAAATCAAGTTACAAGTCAGCCCCCCTTCCAGTCAGCATCCATCTGCCCTGCTGAGATCACACGGCCCAGCTCCTGGCTCTTAACCGTTTCACTCCTGGCACCTGGACTAATAGATAAAAGATTAGATAGCAGGGAGTTTAGCTTTTGTTGTCATTGTTTAGGTAGCACTGGGGTAATTTTTCACCTTTCTGATAATGACGATTTGGAGAATCAACCGAGCATTGCAAAGCCATTTACTCCAAATGAGCACTACTGTAAGCACCATTTTACTATCAAAGTCAGCACATTGCTAATCAGTTATACCCTCTTCTGACCAGGTTGTAAATCAGCATCATCTGCTGAATTTACTGTTGGTTCTGTGTTTGAATAATGTATAGACTACTGTAAGTAACCAGGAAAAGGCTTACCTTTTTTTTTTTAAATGAACAAACAAACTGAGATTCTTTTTAAAAGCTCAAATAGTCAAGTGTGATAAACACGCAAGTTATTCCAAAGACTTTAAAAGGTTTAGTGTTTAAGGGGAAGATATACAAATACTGTAGCATATTTACCTATCATCACAAGACAGCGGAACACAATCCCGATACAGTGGAGAACAGAAATCCATTGAGGAATGGTCACGTATTCCTCTTTCCAAACGAGTCACTAGTGTCATTCCGGCTACTCGTACCCATGAGTCTGACGGTGTGAATTTCCTCTCCTGAATACGTACAATAGGAGTATTTTATGGGATAGACATGACCACTTTTAAATGTCACCCAGTCTCAGTTCTCTGTTTAGATTCAGGCCATGAATGGTGAGAAACTTGGCCTTCTGAAACTGCAGATACCTGTGGTGAATTCAGAGACAAGTACAATAAAATACTCTTGTAAAGCATATACTATTTCCATTGTATAAGCATGCATAGGGAAGCATGATATTCAGCAGAAATACAATGTACTGTAGGGGTAAGGCCAGCAGAAGGGTAGAGCTCTACAATGGAGCCGTTAGTGGAATGATACCACAGGACGCAGTTTCAGAAATTGACTTGGTGTGAACCCACAAACTCTGCTAATACATTGTATTGTAGTACCATAGCAGTGCCAGAGTGCCACAGCACCATTTCAGGACTGTGCAGCGTTTGTTCCTGGAGTTGGGATTGCTGGGAATGCTGTGTTTTACTTGGGTTTCTACAGGGTGCTAATATAACATGATACCCCAATGGGGACTGTGAAGAAAAGTCATGGTTTGGACTAAGCATGGCACTGTAGACTGTGCAAAAATATGCATAATAATGTTAACTTTTATGTTCGGTCAAAGGAGGAAATCTTCTCATTGAAAAGGTACTTGCTACCTGTCACGTCAAGTGGGGTTTCTCATCTTGAAAACGTTTCACTTCTTATTTCCATGTAGCTATAAAGGCTAATAGTTGCATTCCTTTTTAGCAAAGGGTTTGCTTAATGTTTCATTGAAATGGATTCGACAAAGGCAGATTATCTGGGGAAAGCTCAGCAGCTGAAGGTGAGCATATCTTTTTAAATGTTTTTTGTATATGAATTCTGGTCATTCTCTGGTCTGTGGTTCAAGAACCTGTTTCTCCATTGTTTCTTTAATGGTTTCTCTGTGGGGATCTTCCTCTGTTAATCTAGAGTTTTTAGGCTTGTCAGATCTGCTTCGTTCACAGTCTATAAAACTGAATACTTTATGTGGAAAGGAAGGTTTGCAAAAGTTTGAAAGAATATAATAAGGCTAAAAAGAACTCCTTTGAGAAAAGTTTCACCTTCTTTCTTGAAGACATTGAGAAAGCAGAAATGTCAGATTTTACGTTTCTTTTGTTGCAAATACAGATGAACCTGTTTTATATCACCTCGCTTAATATCATACCCCAATTATTATCACAATTTTTGTGTAAAATCTGACAAATTTCCAGTGTAAACAACAGTAAATTAAGAAAAAAAATCAACCCCACTGTCCAAAGGAGAAAAAAACCCACAATGTTTAAAAACTACATTAACATTATGGCCTATTCACATGGAAATAATTCGATCTCTTATTTTTTTTATTTGCTGTTGGTTACAATTTCTGAATTACATGGCCCATCTTCTACTAGCGAAAGCAGAAGTCCTTTCCAGTGTGCCGCGGCTGCAGAGATGCATTTCACTTTTTGCTGTCATATTTTGATCAAAACTTTACATGACTTTGCATAGCCACGTAGATTTACATTATCTTCAGCAAATACAACTATATGGTCAGAAGCGTTTCACCCACGTAGATTTGATTTCATTAAAATATTATCGACTTGTTATCGTGGGGTCCCAATCCATAAATAATTTGATTATTATCCTTGTCGTTACAAGCCTAAAAATTAAATTTCTTAATATCATTTCACAAACCCCCTTATTGTCACGTTTTGTGCAGCCTGTCAAATGCTGTGTGGCTGGGTTTTACTAAGTAACCACAGGATATAATTAATTTCCATCACAACTAACAGCCAATAATCATCTCGGCTGATAAACTGACATTTTGTGCAGCCTGTCAAATGCTGCGTGGGGTGGTCTTAACAGGATACAGTTCAGTTACAAAACACCAATGTCAGCAAATTTTAAGATAGTCAGTCTTATACACAGGCACACAAAAAAATATTGATAGCTCTCATCAGTGGATAATTCATGCCTCTTTTTTAGATAATGACACACTGTTTTGTTCCAGTTAATGATACAAAATGTATTTGTCCTGTAGTAAACTACTGTATATGCATTTGTTGAAATGCAGTAAAGAACGACTAAACACACAGTATTAAAACACTGCTCTTTAATTCACCGTTAGTTTTCTTTCTGTTTTCTCACACTCATGATGTGCTGTCATCGACAAACGTGAAACCTGGTTTATATCATGACCTGCTTTATATCACGAATTATGCCTGCACGGCAATCATGAGATAAAGCGGGTTCAACTCTAGTTTGAAATAAACAAGAACAATTTCCCGTCTAGGAAACATATATTTGTTTAAACAAAGGCATTTTCTGAAGCTGGATATTACTATTACTATTTGTTTATTTAGCAGACGCCTTTATCCAAGGCGACTTACAGAGACTAGGGTATGTGAACTACGCATCAGCTGTAGAGTCACTTACAATGACATCTTACCTGAAAGACGGCGCACAAGGAGGTTAAGTGACTTGCTCAGGGTCACACAATGAGTCAGTGGCTGAGGTGGGATTTGAACCGGGGACCTCCTGGTTACATGCCCTTTTCTTTAACCACTGGACCACACAGCCTCCTATATACAGTAGTACATCTGACCCTTACAATAGCCTAAATGAACACCATAAAAAAAAAAATACAAAATTGGAAGAAGTCTACTTCCTGAACCCTTAGAAATGTTTCTGAGCTGTTACTGTAGATATATCTAATGATTTCTCAGTGAATTATTCACTCGGTTGGGCTTTATACAAGCAATGCATATGTACACTGTAAACTGTTGTAAGTGCCTGAAACTCTTGCTATCATAAGGAGTTTTTTAGCTGTGCAGGTTTCCACACTCCTCGAGACTTTACAGTTCCAGTCGGTTCCAGGGCCACTGTCAGACCAGCTGGTTTGTAATTATGGTCCCATTGTTGACCATGTGAGTGTCTTGAGACCTGTAATCGTCAAAAACGTACCAGATAACTTGGCTTGGGAGTCCTGGCTGGGGTGAGTTGCAATAAATCTTGAGAAATTTATAGTTGAGCTGTAAAAACTGTTTTGGAAAAAATATGGATGCACACAATAGGACAAAGGTACACAATCACTTTTATGTAGGAAAAAATCATTTCAGAAATTCAGCAATAAACTGCAAATGAGGAGCAGTTTTTGTCCCTTGAATCATTTGACATGTTATCAAGAATAATCAAAATATGAGCAGGTACTGTAAAATGTGCAACATTCAAGACAAATAGAAATCTAAAGAAACAAATTGTGCATTGTCAGTAAGCCAGGCCATGTAGATGATCCCTGTGTTCGGCTGCTCTGGTCATGTTTTTAGAGATATTTTGGAAAAAAATAGTGTCACTCAAGCAGCATGAACCTTCATCTTCTCTGCAGCGGAACTGCTTCCACTTTTCAGTTCCTTTCAAGAAAAAAAATAGTTTAGCATAGTCGTACCTTCAAGAGTAACAGGACAAGTATTTCTGAAAAAGTTTGATGAGCAATGGTTTCAAATCCTTGCAATTTCAGTGCCGCCATTGAACAATTAAGCAGTTTCCAGGGAATTGACCTGTATTGCACACCTTGGGTGTTATGTTGCCTGAAGGCTATGCGTCCCAGCAGAGCGCTTAATGCCTGTCTGCATAAATACGTGCTTTTTTCTGTCCTGTTTTATTTTTAAAAATGCAACAACAAATTGCCAAATGCCGTTCATGTAGAGTAACGTCTTGCAGGGTTTGCAATTTTGATACAAATTCAAATTGTAATTCTAATTGCCTTAGCTTATAGTAGGGAGAGGTTCCAGCAGACTGGAGCATTTTGGATAATCTTTCAGTAGTTTCTTTTAAATGCTGCTGATATCTGTGTTGCAAGATGTTCTACCTCTTTGTTTATTGTGCATGTCCTGTGCAAGGATAATTGTTGCAACTGTTGTTTGTTTCGATGTTAACAAAACAAATAAATTGTTACATCTTTATAAGAAGCATTCTTAACCTGATTGTGCATTAAACCACAAACTCTACTTCTGCAATTTGTTAAGCCTGCAATGACGTAAAAGACATTGCACAGTAAATCCTGCTGACCCTTGAGTCTTCAATTATTATTCCAAAAGTGAGGTGGGGAATGAATCAATCTAAAAACCGAGCACTGCCACATGACCTGCATTATTACCTCTGTATGCTGCAATTCAATCAGACATCCAGACACAGGCAGTCTCGTCACTATCACAGCCCTGCAATAAAAACGTTTTTAAGACTCTCTGAACGCAAAATGGAAAATCTGATTGAATGTTGCCATATAACAAGAAGTAAATCAGTGCTGTATATTGTTTATTAATTCCCCCCTCAAGACAAGTAGCATTCTGGGATGGCTGGGATTAAAATGATGGTGCAGCTATCCTTTATAGCACCTTAAAGAATCCACAGTTTTATCTTTGTCATAGATTTTGTTACGGTTAAACAGCTAAAAATTATCTCTGTTTTTGTTATTTGTTACTTATTTTAAAGCCGATAAAGACAGCAACAGGATTATGATTAAATTCTTCAGAAAATCATGCAAGACAATGTGTCAGGTCTGCGGTGTCCTGTGGTTTTCTGTGTTAATACAGGTCAGATTACCCGGGCAACAGGAATCTGCATGCTTCCTCCAGAGAGTTTCACAGGATGTGTAAAGAAGAGCACTGCCCCCAGGGAGGATGGGACAGATAAACCAAGGCCCTTGTCTTGGCCTTTCCATTAGGCTCTGGCAGAGCAGGCCCATGATGTATGGGAAGCCTGGGGCTCCAGTAGCAGGCTGCCCCTAGTCACTCTTCAGTGTAGGGATGTTGTTTTATTGAATAGGAGACAGAAGTAAAACTACTAAACATCGTATTTGAGCTGCTCAGTATTAATTAAGCCCTCCAGATTAGCAGTGAAGTTAGAGAAAGTGATATTATTGCGATATTCTGACATAGTGATTAGTTTATTTGTAGGAGCCTCAGGGTGACAGCCTACAAGACAGGCTGAACTGAATGTCTGTCATATAAACGTTACAAAAACATGCAACAGGATACGAATTCAATGAAAAAATGTAGCAGCAGTGTGACAATACTTCACAGTTCAAGCTCCAACACAAGTGGGCTGCATCGCATGCCACTGCATCAGCAAACATGCCAGACTATCGTGTTATTAATGGAAAATACTGTTCATAAAAGCACAGTACCACAAGGGCAATTGATTGGAGAGCCCAAGTTAATAGCCAGTTAAAACTCCTATAACATTTTGTGTTATAAGAGATTCATTTCACTTTCACTTGCTCAGTTTTGATTTTGACAACAGACCATTTTCATATAAAGGATCTATGGAACATAGGGACAGGGATGGCAATCCCCCTGAGCAGAAGTTACAGTGGATTCGAGGTCTGGTCTGAATAAGACCAGAAGTGAAAGTGTGGCTGGCCAGAAACCAGGTTCTGGGAAGTACTCAGTCACGTGCAATAGAAGAAGTGAGAAGCGTGCAAGCATATTGCTGTATTATTCAGAGGGCTACAGTTTGCAAATTAGGTCCATTTGGATCAAACAGGGTTTAAATTACAGTCGTTTTAACAGAGCTATTCAGGTAAAACTGATTTCACGCTGATGGTAGCAGTATTGTTTTTGTGAATGTTAAGCAATGCAAGCTGATGCAGAAGGACTTTTCTTTACAATCCCTAGACTTTGAACCCTTGTTATCCTCTGGGCTAATCAAAACTGCAGTGTCCTTCAATAATGTTCAATGTCTTGATGTGTGTGTGTGTGTCCTATATTCCTCTATACTTCTTAAAGTGGTACTTGAACGTGTTGATGGTCCAGTTTGTTTAGATTGCCCAAAGGTAGGGTTCTCTCTCTCTCTATATATATGTATCTTTTTTCAGTTTGAGCTTTGAATGAATAGTTGAATTTAGGGGATTTTTCACATGACTGAAATTAATCGGTGAGTCATTTGCCTTTTTATGTTTAGCCCCTGGTTACCTAGCAACCTTGTGAGGTGTAAGCTGTTATGGGAGACACATTTTAGTATTGAAAGAAATGTGTAAAGGTAGTAATGATCTTCTAGACAGAGAAAGGAATACTGCAGAGGTCAGACTGACACTGTACCGTGCCACACACAAAAGAACCGTGGCACCTCAGAATAGTGTTATCCCCTTCTCTCCAGGTAGCAGCCATTTTGGACCGACTCAGACTGGAAAATGTATTTATTATTGTTGCTAAAGTTCACTGTGACCTCCGTATTCCCTTAACTGATTAACTGTTGTGCTGCAGTACAGCTGCCCTCTGTCCAAACACCAGTCAAATTTACTGAAGAGTAGCCTGCTGCTACTTGACTTGGTTCTCTTTCAAAGCAATACTGTACAATGCCTTAGACTGAGAAACATATATATTGTTAACACTGATGCACCTAAGTAGTATTGTAGGCTACTAACTCTTTTTGAGGGTCTTGCGCATTCTAAATAAAACTGTAGGAATATTGAGAGACTTTTGTTGTTTAGGTTAAAGAGTAAGTAGCGAGGTTCCAAAAAAATAACCTACCTGTAATTTTTCTTTCCATTTTTAACATCCTGACAGCATTTTAAACGTATAACTTTAAAGTCTGTTTCAATGCTCTTTTCAAAATGTCCGCTCTAGTGCACTGGGGTTTGAGATCTGTCCTCTAAATCACTGCAGGAAGAGCAATTAAAAACAAAATAAAAAAATAAAAATAAAAAAAAACATTAAAAGTGCTCTGGCATTTCTTTTCTGTACCACATCATGGATTGTCATTGCTGTGTTACCTGTTTGGCAATGTGGGCAATAATCCTGACACTATCAGTGCACTAGAGCGGCCATTTTGAAAAGAGCTTTGAAACAGACTTTAATGTTATAAGTGTAAAAAGTTGTCAGGATGTTAACAATGAAAAGGAAAATTACAGGTACATTATTTAAACAGTTGTAGCAACATGTGGGCATGTATAACGCCATATTTTTTGGAACCCTGCTACTTACTCTTTAAGTAGAACCATTATTATACAGTACATACTGAGTAAGAGTCAGCAGTGGGCTTACCAAAGGGTTACTTATTTGGCTTTATATTAAACCCATTATATGGAATCCTCTGTATACTAGAAATGTTATTGGTACTTGGACACAAAATGCCAATACAACAAGGCAGAAATGTATTCCCACAAAAGCAAGTGGTCACTTAGCCAAATTGACCCAATACATACTGTACAAAAAGCTAAAGTTACTCTCAAATAAGTGTAAAGCAGCATCTCATGTTTCTTCATACCATTTTGATACAGAACACGTCTAGGTTTCTTTGCCTTTTCAGCTCCACATACCAGCAGCCTACAGTATGATGCTGGCAGTTTCTATAGCAACCATAATGAGTTTTTGGAACTTACAAGTCAGCCAATAGCCTGGCCTCCTGGTGGCAAAGCCAGGCAGTTACTGCAAGGGCATTTCTGAGAAGTTCCTTAATATCCCTGCATTGTCCAGGCTGAAACATACAATGTAGGTAAAGGACTTTGAGAATGCTGACGCCTTTTGGAATTCTTTGCTCCCCTGCCACTCTAAACACCCTTGTGATTTGTAGCTGCTTTGTATATCAAACGGTCTGTCTGCTGCTTCATTTTCTTTATGTGAATCACTCCACTCATTTATTGTGTTCTACTTCTTTATCATCTCCTCTGTGGTTAATCTTCATGTGTCAGCCTGTTGTTGGAGCTCAGCCATTACGAAGATTTGCACTTGTTTTTATTGAAGTATTGCATTACTCTGAGCAGAATGAAGTGATTCCTGTAACTGCACCTAGCTTTCAGTGTCTGAAGCACCCCGGTGACAGCCTGAAATACTCGGCCTAGTACAAATACGCTGTTCCAAATTTGCTTTTAAACTTTCCCTTCGCTGCAAAATCTGATTGCAGACTTTTTTGTTTCAACATGGTCTTGTTGAGACATTTTTACCTTTAGATTTTGTTTTGTAACTTTTGCTTATAACATAGCACAGGTAATACCGTATTGTGGTTACACTTATTACATTGATTCAGGTGGCATGAATTACTGCTAAGTACACTGTAATTACACAATAATTAAACATGTTTTGGTTGTAATTACAAGTAGCTTATGCTTTTTGTGATTACACTAATGTATTGCCAATGAACCGCTGTATGCAACCACAATGAATGCCATTTAAACTAAATGTTATCTTTTGAAGTTGTAGTAAAATATAGATACAGTAGTTAAATACAGAATTATTTTTTTTCGGTATTAAGTAATGGCAGCTTTGATAATACCGATATTTTATGGCACCTTTCTTGATCAATTATACAGTATAATGAAACTAGCACACAGTTACTGTAGATCTACAGTTGGCAACACTAATAGCTGTAATCCTTCAGCATTCTGTAATTATTTGTTACACTATAAAAGCTATTTGATCAGCAAGATTTAATGGCGTTTTAAACGCAACTTGTATATATAAGCCATGCTTGCTACACAGTCTGCTTCATGTGCAACAGAAACTGGCATGCAACAGGAAACGTGTGCAACAAAGGAAGTCATTTTGTGATGATTCGATAGGGAACCTCGTTTCATGCTCTCTTCCTTTAGCTATTGATGGTATTGCTAATGCCGTGGGTGGTTGCTTGTGTCAAAAATCTGTGACTTTGGATCTGTTGGACTAATTGACCAGTTGATCTGAGACTACTTGGCTTTGATTTGATATTGTATTAAAACCGTGGCTGTATTGAAACCATCTCCCAAGGGTTGCTGCAGTAAATGAAACAAGAAGTACTGTACAGTATGAAGTTGTACACATATTTAAAGTTTAATAACTGCTAGGCTTTTGTACTGTGAGGTCATCAGCCTTACATCAGCACCGCAGTGTAACCCTGTTGCAATATTCTTATTCCTGTTGCGGTATTTACTGTAATTCAGTGGAATGACAGGTCTTGATCAGATTCCAAAGCCTACCCTTGCTTATCCTGTTCATGCATTGATTTCTTGACTGACCTCTCCATTTACGGTGATGCTTTAACTTCCAGGATTACTGAAGTTTGGCAGCGTCTCTTAAATATCCATCAGACTGCTCTTGCCAGCGCTTTCACAAGCCTCCACCAGCTGCTTCTTTATAGCACTTCTCTTTAGAGGGGTCTTCACGCTTCCTTATTGACCATTCCCTTGTTGTTTGCCAGAAACGTAATGTAAGTCTGCAAAACCTGTTACTGGGAGACTATTGCACAGCATTTGTTTCAAAGCCGCTGTGCGTTTGGATGAGTGATTTTCAGGATTCACGACTAGTTCTTTTTCATTTATCTATTCTAAGTACTTTCTTTAAAAAAAAATGTTGCCCAATATTTTATAAATGTTACATTTGATGCGTATCGTAAATAACTATTAATTTTCTGTCGCACACATAACAAGCAAGACAGTACTGTATAGGGATGGAAATAAGACTTCTCTTAGGCAGCATAGCAGTTTCACCCATTCCAGGTTTTACTACAAGCTTGATTAGCCACGGTGTATAGGTCAGGTGTATCTTATTAAACTCACAATAAAACCAGGAATGGATCAAGCTGATATGCAGTAGGAGTCTTATTTCCATCACTCATTCAAATAGTGGCCCGTTTCCAGCACACTTTTAAAATAATCCCCATGTTTAATGTCTAACTACCACTGGGATCTGCAGTTCAGGACGACCCTGAGTGCTGTTCTTACGAACCACAATTGCATGTTGTGGGAAACTCTCGGACAGACCTCCAGGATGTGTATATTTATAAAAGGCCACAGAACTGCTATATCTGTAGCCTTCCTTGGTGTAGAGTTACTTCAATTCCTAGGCTGTGCCTGTGTGGCATCGGGTTTGAACCACATGCTGTAGTGTTCCAGTTATTTCTGTTCCAAGCAGATGGGTAACAAGGTTTGTAAGATTTACACTGAACCTGTACTTTAGACCTTGGATATTTGGAGATACCTGTATACTACTGTTTTTTTCTTTTAATTTGTTGAGTGCTGTAAATATATCAGGTTGCATTAAAGAATAGGAACATCACATACTGTACTGTTACAGGACATGCTTTTCATTCTAGTGCTGTTTCGATGGAATGGGGTTCTGCAGGTGGAATGCTGGTGTTTCATCATGTTATCGCACTGCAGAACAGGCTGTATGTGTATACAGTACATCGATAACGAACAACGCGCGACAGACATTCAAGCTGTAATATACTTTACTGTGTGTTTTTATTTTTCAGGCAGTACAGGAAAGGAAATTGCAAGATAAATAAGTGCCTGAAAAAATAATACTCTGTTAAATAAATTCAATTGTATGCCAGAGGGTGACCCAACATGTTGTGCAACTTGACAGGGTGAGGTAATGTATATCATGTCAGCTGAGTAAGACCAAGCCCTTGGTACAGCAGCTTATTTATATGCTCCAGCCCTACAGTACATGCAATGGGTGTACAGTAGTTGTATAGCATTTAATCTGATACTGTGTCAATGTTGGTTGTTGATACTAAGCTGTTCAGTAAGCAATCGGCTTGGGTTGGGTAAAACAGACATGTTTCCCAGGCAAACAGCTGCACACACGTGTGTTGGTTGCAGTGTGTGTCTAAGAGAAAGCTGACTATTCAATCACCATTATAAAGACTGCACACATTCTAAAACATAATTGCGATTCTAATACACAAAAACTACACTGTAGCTGCAATGCACTTGTACTTCTGTTACATTGTTTAATGCAGGCACTTAACAAAATGTCATGGTTGGGAAAACCACTTTGGTAGGTGTTGCTGTTGTATGGAGCTCCATCCTCACAATCACAGAACGGTGTGCTAATTGCATGTAAATATCAGTAAACCATTACTGTAGTGTAGCTATGTGTAGTAAATACGCCTGGATTTTCAAAATATTCCAAATGATCTAATGTGAAGTTTCCCCTTGGCAAAACACCTGCACTTTATTATTAATCGAAGGATGTCGCACTAAACTATTTTGACCTTTCTTCACTGCCACTGCATTATGATGCATTTATTTGCGTACTAGGGTGGAAAGGCCTTAAGCATTGCTTGCAGTATTTCAAGCAATATTTGTACTTGGAGCAGAAAAAGTATGGCTAAAATCAATTTCTTACTCTTATTAGGTTAATTAACATTATTACTGCTCCCCCTTTATTGTATTTAATTCATGATATGCATATATTTCAACACTATACTGTAGATGCACTATTGCACTGCTATATCACTGTAGATATAACTTGTTCTAATCGTATTATTTGCACTTAATGTAAACTACACTGTATTTAAATATTAATCTTGCATTGTAACCCTTTACTGCCCTGTAACACATGTAAGTAGCCTTGAGTAAAGGCATCTGCCAAATAAATAAATAAATACATAATAGATGAACTGCTGTATCCTGGTAGCTTTGCTGTAGGTCACATGGTCTAATTGCAGCTAGTCCATTGGCCTGAGTTTCAATTACAACACATGAAGTGATTCGTTACCAGGAAGAAGCAGCTACTGAAGTATAATAATATCCAATATGAATATACTTACAGTAGAAATAACTGGCTTTTTGAGAGACAAGAGACATCGCTGCTTTTAGACGGTTGTGTCAACTCTCAAGACCCACTTGTTCTCTCTTGCTTTCCATGCTCTTTAAGCCTGATATCTGCTATTAGTTGCTGTGTTGATGCTACTATGTATTATGCTACTATATCATGTATTATGCATTTTTCACTATTGTATTATGCATTGTTTTTTACTGTATCATGTACTATGCATTTCTCTGTATTTAAAGTATGGCTTTTCTTGTTGTTACTGCGTCTTGTAAAGCGCTTTGTGATGGTGGTCCACTATGAAAGGCGCTATATAAAATAAAGATTGATTTAAGAATGCTTCAGTACGGTTTGCTTTACAGCTGCTTTCTGTTCCCTCGGTAATTCAGACCACAGAATTTGTTTTGGTCTGGCAAACAAAAACGTCCCTTTCCTCATAGTGTTGATCTCCCTTCACCAGAAACCAACACTTCTTGACTTTGCAGTTAAAGTAGGGAAATGCAACCACAGAGGCTCCATTCTACAGTACTGAGGAATCGGTGTGTCTGACCTTGTCCCTACAGAACCACTGCATTCATTTGAACGGCATTTGGGAAGGGAACCAGCCATCCCATTCCTCTTAATGAGGGGATGAATCGGTACACCCCTACTGTACCTATAGTGACAATGCACTTAAGGAATACAGATTGGCACCCTTTATTTATTTATTATGGAATCATTTTCACTTTAGATTCTTTATTATTCTGCAAGTGAACTGGTAATTCTGCTGGTATCCATGTGTTACTACCTGACTCCACTGGGTACAGTACCACTCTACAGTACATACTGTATTTAATTGCTGTATTACTTTAGACAGAGCTGGTTTCTACTGTGTGCAATTACCTTGCTTGGTCTTGAAGCCAACACAAACCTTGACCCAGTTGGTAGTGAGAGAAATCAAAGCACAGGTGCAGTGCAGCATCTTATTGAACAGCACAGTGAGGACAACATCAATCCTCAAGTGAAATCGAACCCAGCTGTGCCACTGGGGGGGTCATGTTCTGTCTCAAACTAGACTGGCAGGCTGTATGAAGAGTTGAGGGTAGAATTTTTGTTGATTCATTAAAGTTCCCTGTTTCTTAGAAGAGGTGTGAAAACACTTTATTTTCAGCCACCTGATGTTGGCAGATATGCTAACACCTTTCTTTAAAGCTATGTAAGAGTTAGGGCGCTGGCAAAACCGGCATGTTGTGTAATTGGTGTTAGTTCTTCCATTGTTCTGAAACACGAAAGAGGCAGACGTAAATCCTTACTGTATGTGCACTCGGTTGGCTTTCCAGTTAGTTTGCATTCCCTAAAAGCAGAGCTGTACTGCAGGTGCACATGCCTGTCCCCTCATGAAGTCTTTTTCAGGAGGTTACCATAGGGACAAATGTATTCTCCAGTTGAAGATCTAGGAAGTACATATATAATAGACTTTTGTACAGTACTACAGCACACCAACAAGAATAGAGACAGTACGATATTATATTTGCGTAGAGTTATTGGTTTATGTGTTTGTTTTGTCAGGATGTTGGCTTTGTGGCTCATTACCATTTGAACAGAAAAACACATGATCCTGTTAGCCTGGCCATTGTTACATTTGACCTTGAAGTTTTTCCTCTTCCGCAGTTCAAGAGAGCTTATCTGTAGCTCTTCCTCTTTATTTTTAAGCCGTATTCACAAACACTGATAAACAGCCCAGCTTTCGTCTTTAAATTGCATTGTTTTTACTGTCAGATTTTATACAGTGAAACCGCTGAACACGGTACAGTATATATTGGCATTTTGAAACACAAAGACAAATATCTGTGGTACATGATGCTTCGTTATGAGTTTCTTTGCTTGTGAAAAGCTTTATTCAGTTGGGAAACTCAAGGGTTGAAGATCCGTCTTGGGTCACATTGTTCAGGGCCGCTGGTAAACAAAGGCACTGTGTGTCGCGTACAGGGTCAGCATTTTTCAAAAATATTTTTGTGTATAAGTAATCGCCTACTTTGGTGCATGCCTTCAGACACATCTGAGCCCCGCCAGTGCTTTACACAATTATTAAAAATGTTCATTCGAGACAAAAGAAAGAAAAACAAGGTCTTGTCAGACAGCACTGTAGCTCACAAGGCTTAGTTTGTTCTGAACTGCAAGTCATTAATTAGGCCATCTCCATGCTGCAACGCGATTCATTCAAAACACTGTTGTTCTAGCAGACTGAACATGGACTTATAAAGGTACATAAGTGATTAGAGTAGGTGTGTTCACAGAATCAATACACTGCCTTTGTTGTAATTGAACTGTGCATGTTTTCACTTTATGCAAATTATAATAAAAAAACTACTGCATATTTCAATTACTAAATTAGACCCTTTTACCCAACAGAATGTAGATTAATCGAAGTCTCATTTGAATTTTGATTTATTTATTAGGTAACGGTAAAAAGATCACTGGGGACTCACAGACAGAGTAGATTTTAAGTCTTGATTGACAATTGTCTATCTCCTTGTTTACTATACATCTTTCTTATATATCAATTAGACTTTGGTCATTACATAGCTAGCACAGTCATATCATTCCTAATCCCCACCTCTCCAATATTTGGACAGAATGTCTCAATTTAATCAAAAACAAACACCCCTCTCTATTATGTTGCTGTCTACGGTTCAGCAAAAAGGGTACCCACAATACTGTGTGACAATCAGAAAATGGGATAGGGTGTGAAAGGATTAGCATGAGTGCAATCCGCTTCCCATTGCATACTGTGCTAGAACCCTGAAGGCAGCTTCTGGCAGCTCTTTTCTGCTCTGCAGCTGCTTCCAGAGCTGAAGTTATTTAAAGTTGTCCTTGGTCGGCTGTCAGACTGCATCCCTTCTTTAATTTGCCTGCTGATCTTTAATAACACGGAACATGCTTTCCTTTAAAATGTGGTTTCTTTCATACTTCCTGTTCTAACAGTCTGCAGTGACTCGCCATTGCTCATGATTCAAACCTCGTTCACTTTTATTTTATTAAACTCAGTGCTGGAACAGCACAGACAGACACAGAAATTTGTGCTTTTCTTTAGAGAAGTAAATCTCAAACATTTACAGAGACTGGCTGCATGTTTACAGCGTGGCGTGCTTTACAACATTTCCATAATGGGGCAACTGTCAGCTGGTGTCTGACAAATAGTGGCTGCACTGTACAATGCGATAACCTTTAGTGTGCTAGGTTGTTCTGCGCAGTAACTCTTCATAATTGCCCCGGTTCAGTATAGGAAGAACTGGCCTCCCACTTTGAGTTTACAAGGTCAAAAGCTAGTAAACTGTTTCTTTTAAAAATGTCATGAAGGTCATGGCACTTCCTTCTCTTGTGAATCTCTCCCATCGCAGTTTAAAGCAGTTAATGTGCTAAATGATGTAAAAAAAAATTCTTACCCATTTCCTATCAGTGAAATATAGAGGATACACCATGTTCAAAGATGAACCACCATGAGTTAAGCACAGCTTTCAATGAATGTTGGAAAAGAAAGTATAGCAGGCTACTATATGTTTAAACCCAAGTTAAACAGCTGAAGAATATACTCTTTAGTACAAATGTTTGTTTGTTTTGTTATTTACTTCTTTAATTCCTAATTACAATGCTCATCTACCTGTAAAGCTCGGTGATAGATACTCGATGCCTGTCTGAGAAGTTTCACAACAGGCTGTCCTGTACGGTAGGAATGTGTGTCACCTTGTTGGTAATGTACTGTACCGTTCTACTGTATGGATCAAACTGAACCATCAAAATGATGCAGTCCCATTAAGTATCTGTATTCTGAATACCTGGCCAAACCCATTGCCGATTGAATCTCAAAGTTACTGTAGAGCTGGCCAAACCCATTGAATCTCAAAGTTACTGTAGAGCTGGCCAAACCCATTGAATCTCAAAGTTACTGTAGAGCTAGCCAAACCCATTGAATCTCAAAGTTAATGTAGAGCTGGCCAAACCCATTGCCCATCAAAGTTACTGTAGAGCTGGCCAAACCCATTGCCCATCAAAGTTACTGTCGAGCTGGCCAAACCCATTACCCATCAAAGTTACTGTTGAGCTGGCCAAACCCATTTCATCTCAAAGTTACTGTAGAGCTGGCCAAACCCATTGCATCTCAGAGTTATCATAACTGTTACATTAAAGCCCCCTTCTTGGACAATGCCATTGTACTGTATAGTACAGCATAGTACAGCACGTTTGAGCTGGAATTGCTTTACAGTACATATGGCTGTTTGTACCAATTACATTTCATACTGTATATTTGAATTAGATTCCGGTTAGGAGCTGGGATTTTACCTCTGATCTATGAAAATAAAAATGGCAAGAACAGTCAAACACAGAGGGATTTACAGTACAGTGCCAGGGATTACTGGCTGATCAGTAATTACACCAGCCAAGTCCATAATCCCAGGTAATTCCTGATTCAGGGGATCTTAACTTTTAAAATCTCAATGGAGCTGTAGAATATGGATTTGTGTGTGGGTAGATGGGGTGTCACGCACCTTGCTAAGGATTAAAGGGATAGTCTGCACTGAATATTGTTTAAGAAAGTCACCAGCATAATTTCCCATTGGGGAGCCTCTGAACAGCCCTGAGCAAGGTGGACGTTCTTCACTATCTTCCCCTGTGAGACAGTGACCGTGCTTATCTGTAATTAATGTAAAATAACAAGTAAGAACCAAATGATTCTCAGCACGATAAAGGTGAGGGATGTTAACAAAGCTTAAAACAGTAGCCTATAATTACAGTATACAGTACAAACCCCATAAACCATTGCAAGTTTTACAGAGTATGGTGTACTTAGTTCTCTCTCTCTGTATTAGTGCTGTACTGTTAGAGATGTACAGTACCTGTGCTAGCCCTGTGGGCACAAAGTGAATAAACTAAACTAAAAGTTGTAATACTGTCAGTGTTGATATAAATGCAAATTCGTATTCAAGGAGGAAATGTCTCTGTACAAATAAACAATGTAACCAACTGTATTATACGGTATAGCAGAATAAAGAAGAGCACTCTTTAACACAGTTTCAAAAGCATGTCCGCCTTGTTTTATATTCCATCACACAGCAGGGTAAAGAGAGAGAAATAATCCAATACTGAAGTGTGAAACACTGACAGACATTTGAATATTCAAACAAACACTGCGGTGTTTGTATCCTACACAGAATCTATAAATGTATCCAAAACTGGGTAAAACACACACATTTTACTGTATGGAGGATTTCTCTCCATTGTTTAAAAGGTAATTTGATGCCTTTAAACTAATTTCCACAATTACATGTATGTCTTTTTTTTCACATACTGTATGTGAATTTTGGGAATGACCTATTTAACTCATGTTTTGCTGCTAAGAGTTGAATTTAGGTCTAGTGTTGTTTACAAACGCCCTAATCTATCTCCCACTCTCTAAAGCGGGTGAAGACATCGAATGTGTTTTTCACTACTTTATAACTGCAGCAGGCCCTAATGTAAACGCAGCAGTTTTAAGCTTTATGTTTTTTGTGTTCTGGAAACGCAGTATTCTGTAGCCTACAGTACTATTAAAGATAAACAAAAGATTTTTAATATGCAATGCCTCAAATGGTTTTAAAGTAGTATTCATGGTAAACAGTGATTTTATATATATATATATATATATATATATATATATATATATATATATATATATATATATATATATATATATAGTGTATGTGTATATATATATATATATATATATATATATATATATAGTTGCCTTGCTGTAATTGGGCCCAACCCATTTTCATCCCTCGGTGTGCAATTTTTAAACAAACTTTGTGCACAAGGGCAAAATGCTAGAAAAATCTACTTGCCCCTCCCGTCGCACAAAACACACACAGTTCATTTCACTATGCTCCAAACAAACCAAAATGCCCTGAGCTCTAAAACCCCACAAGAACCTGAGAAGATTGTTACAGTGCCTCATTATTCCATTTACTGTACATGTTTCTTGTAAAAGGTTATCAACATAACACCATTCTGTAAAAAGGAGATCCCCTTTTCATTTTGTTTATTCTGGTTTAGGTTTTGCTTCCTTGAGCAACAATACAGCAGAACTTGCTCATCACGTATCCACCTGCATGCATGTGGAGTGACAGAGTAAAAAGGCCTAAGGGAGGGTGGAAGCTTGCCCAGAGTGCACAGACTGATGAGCTACCCACAAAATCGGATTTTGCTATAAAAATGAAACCCACTTTCATGAAACCAGTTACTCTTCTTCTTTTTTTTTTTTTTTTTTTAATTTAGTTGTTGCCAATTAGTTTTATTATTTTCTCCCTAATTTGAAATGCCCAATTATTTTTAGGCTCAGCTCACCACTACCACCCCTGCGCTGACTTGGGAGGGCGAAGATGAACACACGCTGTCCTCCGGCGTGTGCCGTCAGCCGCCCGCTTCTTACACTCTGCAGACTCACCATGCAGCCGCCTCAGAGCTACAGCGCCGGAGGACAACGCAGCTCTGGGCAGCTAACAGGCAAGCCCGCAGGCGCCGGCCAGACTACAGGGGTCGCTGGTGCACGGTGAGCCGAGGACACCCGGCCGACCTAACCCTCCCTCCCCGGCCGCCGCCAATTGAGCGCTGCCCCTGGGAGCTCCCGTCCACGGTTGGCTGTGGAATAGCATGGATTCGAACTCGCGACATCCAGGCTATAGAGCGCATCCTGCACTCTAGCGAGTGCTTTTACTGGATGAGCCACGCGGGAGCCCCACCAGTTACTCTTCTGAGAGTATGTACAGTACTGTAGATGGGTTTGAAACAGTAGTAATTTGTCGCACACATTTCTGTAAATTGGCTGTCCAACACATGACTGACTAATTTCTTATGCAAGTCCCTGACATTCCTAAAAGAAAACTACAGGCTTGCTTGAGGGCTTATACAGTAGCTCAACTGAAAAGCACTTCAACACATCTGTGTTTCTTGAGGAACTAAAAGGGTCACTCTGTGGGTCATTCTGAAGATACTGCTGTACGACTTCCCTATAGGAATCATTAAGAAATAATCACATCCTGTATTTCAATTTAAAATCTAAATGGGTGCCTACAGTACCTGCTTGCTGCAGGGCCCGGTCACCCTGGCAGTGTTTCTACAGTAGTTGTTTATGCAATCTCATCATGAAAGGGTGGGGATGAGTATGACAGCTCTGTCCAGCTTCCCCTTGCTACAGTAGCTGCTGATTGTAGGATTGTACAGCTCATCCGCATTGTGAATGATCCCATTTCTGGCCTTGGCTCCAAGCAGTCTCTTGTTTTCCTCGTGCCTGTCATATCTTTGAACTTATTTTGCATGCAGGGAAGCAATCTCCATGCCTCAGCATCTCTTGCTAGAATGTTTGCTCCCTCGACCGGTGGGATTTTATGCAGATGCAGTGTCAGATTACTGAATTTGCTGTACTGTGTTTATGAAGATGTTGGAGAAAGCGTTATCTGCTAAGTGCATGTAGAGGAATAATGCTTTAATGAAGACGGCTCAATAAAATGCTTCGGAGGAAAAAAGGGTAATGGATTCTTTTTTTTTTGTTGAAGCATCGTGAAATTGTCTTTCAACGGAATTTGAGTTGCAGCTTTATTATAAGGTTGTGATGTAAATTTGCCAACATGGTTTTTAGTTGTGCTTTGTTGTTTAGTTATCTGGATGCCAGATTCATTGGGAAATTCTAAGTTTCTTGAATCTCTATACTATGAATGTTTCGCTCAGCAGCCACATTGTTACAGCATGCTACAGTAAATGTTCAGATGAAAAACAAAACCAGAACTTGATCAAATTCAAGAAGTATATACGTTCTGTATTGTATGCCTTGATCGTGCCCTGCTGTCATTTAGTTATGATTAAAATCACGACACTTGCTTCTTGTTTTCCTTTTGTTTGCTCTTTCTTCCTCTTTTCTCACTCTCTGTCCCTCTTTTTTTCTTCCACTTCCTATTATTTCTCTTTCTACTGTATGTCTCTTCTTGCTTCTTTGGTATGATAGCAGTGGGACTGTCAGTTTAATGTGAAGACTGGTTTGCAGAAGCGTTATCTCCAGTGCAAATTGCGCACCTTTCTGTTCTAAAAGAAAAAAAAAAATACACTTACAGTACATTCGATTCTAGTTGAATTTGAAACAGATTTGTAAGTCTGAAGAAAGTAGTGCAAATTTTGCATTAGAACTGATATCATAAGCAGACATCACTACTGTAATCCAGTTCTATGGCTAAGCCAAAGACTAGTTATGACCATTACTATGGCTAAAGTCACAATAATATAAATGACACTGAGCAAGTCATAATACAATACTTTGTTAGGATATGCACTGTATCACGGTTAATGGATTGACAGTGAACAGTTTCATCACTACCAAAGACAGTAATGGCAGAATGGAGTCCTCCTGACACTCCCTGTACTACTGCATACCAGGCTCCAGCATCTCTGAGCTGGAGCAGCTGATCACATTGTTTCTTTACAGTATTGATGAGAGATTAGAGAGGGGGTGGGGCGGTAATGAAAAGTATGCAGTGCTGCTGTATGGCTTTATTTTCCCGTGGCGTCATTCAGAGCTGTATTTACATACTGTAGTACACTACATTTTAAATGGGAGCGTAGGAAGGATAAAGGAGTGTGTAAATTATACAGTACAATGGAGTATCAGCACTGTGGTGGCAACAGTACAGCATGTTCAATTCAGAACACCCTCGCTATAACAAACCTGTTAGGGTCCAAGCCTTTTATTCAAAATAAATCTGACATGAATCGTTTCAAAGTGCAGCAAATCTTAATCCAACACGCAAGAATCCCAAACTGAGCTTTTATTCCAAATCAACCCGACATGAAAAGATTTTGTTGTTGTTTTTTTTCTTTAATCAATTTTGCTTTGCTGCAAGGTTACTGAACAAGCCAACAAACAATATTCACAAGAGATATGCCTGTGTTACTGCTTTTTTCAAACGATCAATATAGTTTCCAGCTTTGTTGTAACATGAAATGCTTTTCGTTTCTGAGGCATACACAGCGCGCACTTTTTATTAAGACAAAAGAGTTCACTGCGGAGGGGGCATCCCGTGCGCACAGACCGGGATGTGGACACTGTGTGTTTATATGACGCTGACTTCACTGCGGAGGTGGCATCCCGTGCGCACAGACCGGGATGTGGACACTGTGTGTTTATATGACGCTGACTTCACTGCGGAGACGGCATCCTGTGCGCACAGACCGGGATGCTGACACTGTGTGTTTATATGACGCTGACTTCACTGCGGCGGTGGCATCCCGTGCGCACAGACCGGGATGTGGACACTGTGTGTTTATATTATTTATTTTATTTTATTTTATTTGGGGTCCAGGGGCCAGGTTCGTTTTAATGAAGGGCGTTATAGCGAGGGTGTACTGTACTAACATCAGGGGTCATGTAACCGGTTGTATTTATATTTTAATTTGACTGTAAAATTACCAAATTTGTTTTCCTTTTGAGGACAAAGTGTTGCTTACTTTGAAACGCATGCAAAAAGGGGTTGAGGGTGAACAACTGCAAAAAATAATCACTGTGTCTACGGTACAGCATATGATTTTGCTGACTTTAGCCTGCAGATTCAGTTTGGAAGGAGATGGGGAAAGTTCCAAAGCAGTGATTTCATTGCTTGAGTAATTTCTACAGAGTAGCAGTGCAACACAGGATAGTATTCCCCTATTTCTGAAAACATTTTAACCACAGGTATTGGGCCTAATCTGTACAGAACTTTATACTATTGAAGGTTTCAATGGGTAAAGTTGGACAGGATTTTATTACCTGCTTTAATTAAAACTCTAAAAAACACTGATAAATAACCAACAAATACAGGGATTTAAATAACACCGATTACATAGCAGTTTCACCCATTCCAGGTTTTAGCACAAGCCTGAATAACCCCAGTGTATAGGTAACAAGCTCAGGTGTGTCTTTATTAAACTTAGTAAAACCAGGAATGGATCAATCTGCAATGCAATGGGAGTCTTATTTCCATTCGTGAAATAAATGTTTGAAATGCTTAATACTTTTGAAATCTCTTATAATAAACATTGACAACTTTGCACTTACCGTAAGAAAAGTCTTGTTCAGTACAGTATCTTTACCGCTGGAGATGAAAATGGTTTTAATTCAGTTATACAAAATGACATGTGTCTTTATTTGTAGTTTTAGCTTTATGTGATGATGAGCATAAAGCTTGCTCTCGTGTGGTTACCTGGCTACAGTTCTAACCACTTCCTGTTCCATTTTCTCTTCCGTTGCAAGTGAAAATACCCCATGTTTTTACTCCTCCACAACAGCCTTCCATGCTGCTGTCATCTGTAGCAGCAGCCACATGTACATGAACAATGAAATAGATAGGCGCCCTGTGCTGTTTTAGATGTGTTACAGGGATTCTTTCTGAGGCAAATATAGTAATGGTAGAAGCAAAGATGGGGGCTTGTTGGAGCATTACTAAGGTGAATATTTTTGCAACTATGTATATATGTCTTTTTTAGTATCGATTGCGGAACCTGTTTACGTCATACAGCTTCCTGACTATATGATCTTACTAGAGTATACTGCTGCAGTTTTATAATGTAAATGATATTTAATATTATTATCTGACCGACTCTAGCTCTGACGATTTTTGGCTAATGAAAGATGGATTGAATACAGTATGCTTATGTAAAAGAAATTTGTTTTGCTAATTGCGCAATTTCCCATAACCAAGTGGCAGCTGTAGGCTTAGATGTATTCATAATGGCACACTTGAGTAACCTGGTCCTTGTTGCTGCTTGTTAAATCTGAAAAGCAATTTTTAAAAAATCTTAATTTATTCACAGTGCTTAATATTCTTTAGCCTGCAGCTGCTGTATGGAGTTTTTCAGATTACTTGGTTTCTTTAAAGCTGTAACCAGCAGTCTGGTAAATTGGAAATCTGATCAGAATAAAGTGGCACAATGCTGTTGTATGATCATGGTTGTTAGGTGCTGTGGGTTTTGAAACCGTCTTTGGTTTTGCTCACAGTTAGTTCTCTTGTAGTGTAATTGAGCTGGGGCTCACACCATGAGATCTCTGCTGTAACAACAGACGTTTCCATTTGCTGTTTAATGTATAATTGGACATACACTACAAATGAATTACACTAATCACATTTTAAACTGTTCTCCTGATTTTGATGGTTTAACGATCCTCTTCCCCAAACCTTACCGCTCTAGATGTGTACATAATGTTGTCCCTGTGCTTTTACATGCTGTTGTACTGTATACTCTATATACTGACTTTCCTTCCTTATGATCCAACATGTCCACGTTTCAAAATCTATTTACAGCACTGTAGTGGTGAGTAGTTCACATGATGCAGCCTGGTTCAGTTTCTTTGCATAGCATGACATGCATGTCCCAGTATCATACTGGGGCTTAGGGCAGTTCCTTCTGCAAGCTACAGTCAAAGGTCGCCATTTCAATATTAAACTCCAATATTTTCCTGATCAGTAAATCATGTTTTGCCTAAATGTTTAATTGCAGTTTAAACAACATATTTTATACTATACTACAGGGATGGGAGTAAGACCCCCATTGGATAGCAGTTTGATCAATTTCTGGTTTTACAGCTGTATGAGTTTAATAAGACACACCTGAGCTTGTTGCCTATACACCATGTCTAGTCAAGCTCCTAGTAATACCTGGAATGGGTGTAACTGCTACAGTATGCAATAGGAGTCTTGTTTCCACCCCTGTACTACCTTTGGTTGCATTCAATTTCAAATTCTGGTCCATTTCCAAGTTTTTGTGGCAAACAACTTGAATTCTAAAATGTAAAAAGCTTTTGCTCAGACATGAAAATACATGAATACTCTTCAATGTTACTAATCTATTAAGAAATCGATTTTGTAAGCTGAACTATGTTTAAAAAAACAAAACAAAAAAAAATGATTCTTTTTCTTTTTGAAAATTTGAGCAAAAGCTTCATAAATCTGCCCCAAAACGTTAAACCTGCAAAGAGAAAAAGGGAGCTAGGCACTTCTTCTATTTTTCCACTTTATTTCCCTGGAAAAGCACAGACCGGGCTGCTATCTGTAAAAAAATCTGTGCTGAAAGCTTTCTGTTACAATAACATTTCATATTTGCGGCCGCCTTTTAGTTTCCTGTGCAGCTTATCAGAATATGGGGTGTCTGCTTCTGACTGCCATTGATGACACAAATATCTGCAGTAGATTCTGGCATTTGTAACGCTTATGATGGCTCAACCTGCAACCACATGGGAGCCACAGTTCCGACACTGCTATGTACTGTATGTTACGCCTTATAAAGAGAGTACAATTGCTAGTTTAGTGGCATTATGGGGCAAATGAGAGCCATGACTATGCTGCATTATAACCTGTTCTGTGGTAAAAAGGGGTGCCTGCAATTGAAGTTATTTGGCATCTCTTGTGTTCAGATTATTTTAGTTTTGTAGAGCTTTTTATGCAGGCGTGGTGCTGCAGCATTTCACCTCTGGTGGTCTTGGTTGGTATCTGCTCAGGTCAGGTGACGTGAGTTTGGTCTTAATCCTGTCCACATCAGAACCACTACACAACTCGGCACAGTTGTTTTGCGTATTGCTGTAGGGCTGAGCGATGGGGGTGTTCAGCTCGGAATTGAGAGAAAGCAATCTAAGAGACTAAGCGTGCCTCTTACCTTGCTCACAAGTTCTTATTATTTAACAATCCCTCCATCGAGGGGTAAGAGCTACCCTTGTATTGTACATTATTTAGAACCTTGTCATAAATAATTGAGCACGTTTAAAACTGAGAGGCAGTGTGAAAGCTGGAAGGTATGCTGAACAAAAGCTGAAAATTGCAGAAATGTATGTACTAGGAGAGGGCATGCATGATTCATTATTCATGATTCCGTCGAGGAGCAGCAGGTGAACCAGTGGGCTTTTTAAATTGCTCTCGTTACTGTAGTAACAAACTCGCTTGTGATGGAGACTCACTAGCCTTGGGCTTCCATGAATGAGTGCAGTTAGCTTTGTTAAAAAGGATTAAGCATTGAAGTGTGCACTGATACCCAGGTTTAAAAACAAAAACAATGACAGCGCCTGGATGTTAAATGCTGGAAGATCATTTGTATTTACAGATCCTTAATGAGGAATTGTTCTGGAGGAATAAACATGGTTTGGTCAGACCAATTGGGAAATGGTTAGGAAAAACACTCCTGGGGGTGGAAATGCTTACAATAGTTTGTTATAGCAGTTGTAGAATAAATAGATCAATTACTGGGGATGGGGTAACTTGAAACATCAGAAACATCAGATTCACATGTACAATATCTCAATCTTATGCTAAAACTGCACAGGTACTGTGTGTTTATTTGTCTCAATGATTCAGCATGCATAGTAATGTCCATTCTG
Source organism: Acipenser oxyrinchus oxyrinchus (assembly GCA_030684275.1). NCBI lineage: Eukaryota > Metazoa > Chordata > Actinopteri > Acipenseriformes > Acipenseridae > Acipenser > Acipenser oxyrinchus. The sequence continues at coordinate 281,606 of JAGXEW010000186.1, forward strand.
ACATTCTGTAGTTATTTTGAGAACCACTGATCAGATTAGGATGAAATTAAGAGAACACGTGCTTTGAATTGTTCGTGCTGACCTGCAGTACTGTATGTACAGTACAGCTACTGTAGGGTCAACAGTTTTCCGTCACTTTATAGAATTAACACATTTTGCTTCATAAAGTCGGATGACACCTGCTGAACAATGTTAACATATTTAATTACATACCGCTTTGAAGTTTTCCATATACTTAACAAAAAGCTGACAAAAATGGAAAAATGTGACTTTTCTAAATCTAACATGAAATACCTTTATTATGCCTTCTGGTAGACTTTTGCGATATCATTTTGTAGTTTCTTCGATTACATTATGTTAAATAAACAATCTAAATGTTTGTATAGTTTTTTTTGGCCATAGCTGTACTGCATGCTTTCTGGCTTGAGTTTTTCGATGGCATTTGTTTTATCTCTTGGAAGATTGTGCATTGAAAAACAAAACCTGAAGATTAATGTTTTGATTTTTTCCTTCTTTCAAACAGGATCAGTTTGAAAACTTGGAAAAGCACACACAATGGGGAATCGAAGTGGTGGAGAAATACAACAAGTTTGTGAAAGAAAGATCTGAGATTGAAATCAGCTATGCAAAGCAAATCCGGTAAGATTGCAAACATGTTTGCTTATTTCATTATTATGTCTTGAGGTAAGCACAGTGGTCAGTTGAAGCTGCTACTAAAAATAGTGAAGTTTAAAACTCAAAGCCAGTACACGGAAAACTCTGGGTGATGTTATCATAAACATTTTTTAAGTGTCTACAGTGTGACATTGTTTTGTGTTTCAAAATGATATAAAACAGTGAGCCTCACATATCATACCTAAAGCTGTAGTTCTACCAGTAAAAAACATAATAGCATAAGAAAAGTTTGGAAACAAAGCCGTTCGGACGATTAATTTAATAGAACAGAACCAATTATTATTATTTATTAGTGTTTTAATCTAAACATTCCTATTTAATAATAATAATAATAATAATAATAATAATAATAATAATAATAATAATAATAGATATATTGCTTTTTTTACTGGGTGAAGTGTTCTAATTCTACATAACATAACAGTATTCTATTGGGTAAGTATAAGCCAGCATAGTCAAGACTGAAGTACACAAATGGAATCTCTCAATAGCGCCGGGCCTGAGGGCTTTAGGATTGAAAGAGAGCTAGTTCTGGGGGCGGTGGGGGTGGGGAGGCAGGGGGAATTCTCTTCACTTTTCTCATCGTGAGAAAAAGGTCAATGTTTTCCACCTTTTTCCTGAGTTAGCCCTGAAAGGATGTGAACACCAGGCCCTCCTCTGCATCTGTTCCACAGGGAAAAAAATAACAAAGCAAAACAAATTATACATTGAATTCCCTGTAGGACGAAGTGGTAGTCACAGTGAGAAAGCAATGTAAGATGAGGCTGGGAATTGGTCACTGTGCTGTAATGTAGGTTGTGTGGTTTCCAAATGATTTACCATACCAGTTATTGTACAATAAAAGTCCAGCTTGCTGGCATTAGTTGCACGTAGGCATCACAGTGTTCTGCAGGCTTTGTGATGAAAGTAGGTATTCATGACCAAAAGCCCTACATAGCTACAGTACATGCGCAGTAGTTCACCAAATGGTCCTTGATGAATAAAGTGACATTTCTACATGCTCCCCTTTCTCAATAGTCAATACTCAGTGGTCAGTAGTCAACATTGTGCAGCCATTCCCAATTGCTGGGACTGGGTGACCAAAAGAGAGGCTGGGTGCTTCCTTTCAATCCCTGAAAAGTTGATTCCCCTAGGGCATGCCTGTGGCAGGGTCATGGTACAATATGGATACGTCACATTGCTAACCCAGATCTGTGAGTAAATACAGAGGAATACACAATACAGTGCAACCAGCCCAATAGACCAGTGCATAACCACACACTGTTTTGCATGCACAGTTATAAAAAGCTTTCGTCCTTGTCTGTTCTTCGGGGTTCAGAATCACGGATGACACACAACCGCCCTTCACGCACCGAACCATGTACTAATGGGAGTGAATTCCTGCCCCACTGGGGACTCCCACAGAGGCTGCAGCCCTGTGGTTCTGACCTTTGGCGGCTGGGCTTTCCAAATGGGCAGTGCTGAATGAGAGCAACGCAGCACTCTGCATGGAACGAAGCGAAAACACTTGTATTTCCAGACCTCTTTTTAGATCAAATAGTTTTGATTCCAGCTTGTCTGTGTGCCAACAGCAAGTGAAAGTGATTTGTCAGTGGTTGAGGGCTGGGACTGGGGCCAGTGGCAGCTCTAATCCAGCTCTCAGGTTCTCTGCGAGGCTCTGCGTTATGGAAAGCCGTTGCAGTCAAACCAGGTGAAACCAGGGAAAAGATTAGTGAACATTAATTATTTGAGTTTTTGAGAGCGGCAGGAACTGACAGATGCTTCTGTATCCAAAGCTATACAAATTACTAAGAGAATCAGTCTGAAAAGTGTGGTCTCAGGAGACCATTTTCAACACATTTCCACCCAACTTCCCTGAAGGAATAAGAGGGTTTTGTTTTACGGAGGACTGGTCAAGCAACAATTTAAACACCTTGCAGACTCATCAGGTTGAATCACTGCTGTCTTGCCTGCTCATGGTAACCCACAGTGTTATGGCAGGTGTTTCCATTTAGTTTGCCTAACCCATCCATTTATGTATAAAAGCCTGTTCTTTTATATTCTTATGAACTGAAAGGCTGGGCATTGAACTACAGGAAGGTTCATATTTCAGAACTCTTATCAGAACGTGATGAGAAAAAATGCTGTGCGTGCGTGTTCTCACGTCAAGTTATATAGAACACAGCAGAATAAATAATTTATCAAGTGTAGAAAGACTATACACAGTAGGTTAAAATAAAAAGGACAGGTTTAGACTGTTTTTAATATATGTATTGTTTAAAAATAACACATCCCTGACAGGAAATTGCGTACACAGAGGAGGATGCGTTGCCATGCAACGAAGCGTTACCATGCAACCATGTGTCTGTGTTCATTACAGACCTGACCCAAATTGTGTATCTCGAAAATGAACCCTACGTGTAGCAGTGCTTTCTGTCGGCGTGGAGCACAGACATTGTAACAGTTTTTGACACCGCGGTCCTGAAGGGATACCTCATTAAGCTTGCAAATATTTCAGAAGACAACAGGAATCAGCCACAAGATGTTTGCAGTGTCTGATTGCTTGTTACACCTTCTAACAAGCCTGTGAACACTGACTGCTGATTTTAAAATATTCTCATACCCTTATAATAACAGTGATATGCACTGAAGAAACCTTAGCAAAGCCATTAGCAGTTTGCAGCATTACCAGAACTTTCAGCACATTCTCAATATGGATTTGTTGCCACAGCACATTGGTACTGATATGGTACCTGCTGTACAGTAATGCAACACATTACCAGTCTGTACTGTATGACTTAGAAAGAGTTTAAAGTATATATACTGTTCTGTACAGTAACATGGAATTGTGCTGTAGAGGAGCAAAATTGTGCAGGGCAATTGAACGTTCGAGAACTGTCTGTACTCTGCTTCAATAAAAAAACAGTTGGCTTACCAGTTTGTTTACATTAGCAGAGGTAGTTTTTGCTGCAAGCACCAAGCTTCTTGCATCCCTGAAGCTTTCTGTGAGCTAAACAGCCACCCTTATCGTACTACTACTGTACCTGTAGAAATACCACATGGAAGCTCTTTCTTATCTTATAAAATGAGGGTGGAGGGTGGGGGGCTACACTATACTCAATCATGGTAGAACTCAATCAACAAGGTGTCTTTCTCTGCCTTGGAAAAAGTGCCACTTTGTTTGTCACTTGGCTGATTCTTAATTTGTAAAACAAATTATACTGTTAATCAATGGGCCCAATTCAAGAATCTGTTTAAAGTAAAACAAATCTATACTCTTAGCTTTCCTCGACAACAGTCGGCGAGACTCCAAATATTGGGAATTACCAGGGATTACTGACCGGTATGGCATAACAGGCCCTCTGTGATTGCCTACCAATCCGACTCCTAATCCCTCATAATTCCTGTGTTTGGTCTTATTGCTTAAGATAAACATTTCCCAATCATAAAAGCCTACTGAGACAAGACATCTTATTACGAAGGACCCCAAAAACAGACCATGAGCGACCTAACAACCACAATCTGCCCAGCAACACATCGCTGTGACTGACTTGAAGTGGACTGCGCGGATACCATATGCTACAAACAAACCTTATTCAAATCGTCTTTCGTTTCCAATTGGAAGCTGTAAAAATCCAAACACAGATGAAAAGCAAAGGGGTCTGGTTTTGAAATGGAAGGTTTCAAATGTGTGTGCTAAACTTTTCCATAAACTGACTTCCCCAACTAATCATTAAATAAATGACAGCTTTAGTAACAGTGCTTATATTGAAATGGCCGTCTATTTATCTTGCTGTACTGTGAGAGCTGTTTGCTTGTTGTCGAGTCTGTCTGATGAATCCAGTTTGACTGGAGGCTAGCCATGTGAAGGGAATCCCTTTTTTCATGCCGGGAAAAGTGGGCAAAGTCTGGAGCAGCTACTGTACACCACAGGCCACTGACTACAGCTCACTGAGCATAATACAATTCCCCAAGTGAAATAAGCTTACAATAGAGGGCGAATGTACTGTACAGTACCATTAAAAATAAACAAGATGATGGCTAGCCTGCCTCTACAGCACACAGTTTATAAACTTTGTTCAGTGTCAGTGAAGCATGGCAGTAACAGATTTAGCATATCCTCCTAAGCTTACAAATTGAGCCTATGACATATCGCATATCAGTTCAATGCAATAAAATAAAGAAACTCTATTTACTGCTCTGTGCTGTACTGCAGGAAAGAACTCCTCTGATAAGTGCAGGGTTTATATTGCAGCGCTTTTATCAAGCGGTTTGATTTCACACTCACTGTTTGGCAGTGCACCAAGTTAAACACAGACTCGTGTTGTGCAAATAATGCAGCACAAATAGTCTTTTCCTGTGTTTTCGTCTCTTTGGTACTGTCCTCACACGGTACTGTAAGTGCAGTGGAGTGCAGAAATGTATAGAAACGGTTTTAGACCCATTACTTTGTAATTGCAGGCCTTCAGACAGACCCTGGTTTCATAAGAATGTGTTAGTATTGCAAATACATGCAGAGGTATAGAACAGTACTTAACATTTCAGGTGTGCAACCACAAAGCCATCAATGCAGGTATCCAAAAACATAATGAAAACGTAAAGCAGATGCTGCATTGTGCTGTATTCTTACCAAGAGCACCAGCACTGTTTTATGGCAGCTTTCAACTAGGGATTTGGGTCTGGCTTTGAGAATGAGAGAACTGGTAAGATATTTGTGTGCATTCCAGTGCACTTACGTTATGGGTTTTCCTTTGCCTGGTTACTTCACCCACGAGTTTTAGAAGTATTGTACTGAATGCCAGTTTTTCGGGTTTAAAAGGATAATGACAGACTAATCTGTATGAGGCTCAGCATTTTCAATGGGAGCAGGGTAGTGGCAGCGCTAACTGGCCACTATTCACTCCGCCAGCAAGCATATTAATGACAGAAACAGGCTTGTTTTCAAGAGAAGACATAGAGCTCCACAGTGCTACAACAGGTATATTTTTTGTAGTAGTTTATCAATTAACGATCAAATGTTCAGTGGACAGGGTGAGGAACTATACTTTGGTTCAGAAGTATTGATCATTATTCACTGTTTATTCCTAGGAATCTTTCAAAGAAGTATCAACCCAAGAAGAACTCGGAGGACGAATACAAGTAAGTCTACAGTACCCCTTTCTGAATAACATTTAGGCAGCGTTCTCAGTTGCTGTCTTACAGTAGATATTTTTCTCTCTATGTCCTGGGTGATTCACCTGGGTCACTTGCCTTCCAAATGTTGCTGTAACTTATATGCTGTTCAGGAGGCAAAATGTTCTCCTAAGACTGTTTGTGAATGGTGGACTTGGGGAGTTCCTTCAGCAGAAACCCCCCAGTCTTGTCTGGATAAAAATATCAAAACATTTGCAAATGTAGTATAAGGAAATCTCTACGTCAACTGCAGTTGTTGTACTAGATCCCATGTACTGTAAGTGTTTAATCCGGTCTAATTAAATGTTTTTTTGGTTAGTGTTAACTAGTAGTTCCAAGTTTTTGAAAGTTTTTTCTAATAGAGGAGGTAGTTAAAGAGTAAGCTCTTTGGAATAATGCATCATTTCCTAATGATGTTATATATGTTCCATCCCAGTGCACATCTGTGTACTGCTAATGATAACACATAACCCTCTGGCAGGTACACGTCATGCCGGGCCTTCCTAACGACCTTGAACGAGATGAACGACTACGCCGGCCAGCACGAGGTCATTGCAGAGAACTTATCATTACAGATCATCAGCGAGCTGTCACGATACACACAAGAGCTCAAACAGGGCGCAAATCGGTGAAAGCACCTCCTTTCCACACACGCCGACATCCTTATCGTATCCGTTTCTTGTAAAATACATTAGGATAGATTCTCAAAGCTTGCACACTTACATGGTCATCTGGTAACTCATACATGAACAAATACATTTGAAGTTGTTAAAGTAAATAGCTGAACCCATCTGGTTACCAATGCACATCATGTTTAGACGGTAACCTTCGCAAGGTAATTAAAGTATTTTTAATAAATCTGTGAACCAGACTGTTTCCACTTCTCAGTTTTTGCTTTGAAGCTCAGAATTGTTCAGTTTTTTTTTTATTCCAATTACCAGATTCCAAGCAATTTTACTTCGTAAAGAGGAAGCACTGCCTCGTCCAGTTAATCTGCAAAAGAAACTGGGTTAAATATTCAGGTCAGCTGTTGTGTCCAATAAAATCCTGCCTGCTGGCAGCAGAGATAGGAGTGAGTGCAGAGTCTAAGGGGAATGACTGGAAGTAATGCGATGCAGCAGAAAAGCACATCATTGTGTCAGGAATGACCTGCAGCGAAGTGGGAGATATTCAAGTTCATAAATAATATTCCAATAGTCTGCAACACAATGGGCCAGTTTTATTAAGGTCTATACCACAAGCGTGGGTATATCTAGCGTGGGATAACATGCTTACCGCGACTAGTTTTAGTGTCTTTTGCTTGCATTCCAATCCAGTGGTGTACTCTACTGCTGAAATTGACAGACTGAGCTCAAGGTTGTCTCTAAAGACAAAGAAGCCATAAACAGTTAGAAATTAATCTGTGTCAAAGTCTGTTGAAAATTAAAGTGAAGATCCACCAGGAAAGTAATCCCTACACATTTTATTGCCGTTTGTTTTAGGAGGATGTCCTTTACATCCTTCCTGTCAGGGTTTGTGGTTCACTTGAACATCTTCATTCTGTGAATAAAAACCAAATACCATGAATGATGGTCTGTGAAAGATAAAAGAAAACTGTTGAGCTGCATAGTAACAAACACTGCAGGCACACCATGGAGTCCTGTACTTAATCTTACAAGTTGTTTGTTACTTGGTTTGTAAGATGAATACATTTATTTTACTTAAACAAACCCATGGACGAGCATACAGAGGTAATAATCACACAGTACCTGAAAGAATATTGAATCACACGTGTTAATTAGGCACCCCACAGAAGACGGCCAGTTTCACGTGAAGCACAGTTCAGCATTGTTCAAAGAAGACCAAAAAGATTAAATTAATTAAAGTGCTGTGCAGTCTCTCTGACGCAGTTTCTTATACTCACCAAAGCAGAACCTGCACACAACAAAACCAGCCTATTAAATTAATACTAGCAAAAATGCTTTCATTGTGCATCACAAATTTTGCTCTGGGGTTACAGTTGAATAAATGTATTTTCTCAAAGGAGAGCTGGGGAATTTTGGTCTCATAGTTAAAGCTTTGTTCCTTTTAATAGGAAAATACTGTACATCACTTTACTGTTAAGAAAATGTGGCTTATTCTGGGCATTCTTGCCACAGTACAATGCAGAATGGAATGCATGTGATTTCTTTACTGTACAGTCATTTGTTTTGTTTAGCTGTTTTTGCGGTATACAGTAGTGCTTATATAATGGTCTTAAGATTTCATATAAAAAATACTTGACTCCTATACAAGCAACAAATAAAATGTGAAGAATTCTAATGAGATAATAAAATAAAGAAAAATAATTTTAGAATGTTCAGTACTGTACGTTTCTAAAATAAATGCCGGACGCCGGATCAATTTCAATTGTTGGAATGCATTTCCACAAAAAACTTCTTTAGAACATCTGTCTTCTTTTATATCGACCAAATTGAATAATCTAATCGATGCGTTTTCATGTGAGTTTTATAAATGCAGTATTCACCACAGTGCCATTTCCTTGATCTCAAATTAAACGTAATACCCTTTGTCTTGAACCATGTGCAGCTTTTAGTGTTAAAGCAGGAATAACACCAACCAGAAAGATTGCAGATATGTTGTGTCCTAACTGACCTTGTTCTAGATTCAATAACCACATTAAGATTTAGTATATAGGCTACCTATTGTATATGACGTTCTAAAAACATAGTGCTCAGAGCACTGTAGTGCGTTGAGAACAGTGAAGCGTTGCCCTTACTACTTCATCTCATATTTTAATCAGCAAGGAGGCATATGTCATCTTCTATGAACCCGTATCATAGGTTTCTACAATTGTAGAGTGCTGTCATATTGAGTGTTGTACCAGACTTGGTAGAAATCCAATGCTTTAAAATCATTTAACTGACAAGAATTCTATGACGGGCATTGGAGATGTGGCAGTACAGTAGGGCTAGCACTTAAAACTGTTATTTTGTACAGTTTATCGGTCTCGTGTCCATCTGTCTTTCGGGTTTTCTACAAAGCCAGTTAAAGCTTATATGCTTCTGAAAACGAATTCCCGAGTTAGTGGCACAGGCTAGCACAGCTGATATATATTTTTCTCATGACGTGCTGAGCTTCAGTCATGCTGCGCTGTATCTTGTGTTTACTTGGCTGACTTCCAGTGTACTATTGAAACACCAGCGCTTGTAACCCTCTCTGGGAGCCAGCATTACGATACAAGCCTTCCTCCATTTCACAGATACTGGATCTCCGGGGTATAACAGTCCTCCTCTTAGTTCCAGTTCTAGGTTAAACACGAACAACAAAATATACAAAGTGTATACACATCTGCGGCAGCTAATGAAGGAGGTCTGAGAGCAGTGGGCTGGAGCAATTAGGTACAGTCACTGCAGCAGATAAGACAACAGATGCAGATAGCCATGCTTAAAAACTTGGAACATATTGAACCCAGCAGCTGCTATCAGAAAGCCTTTGTGCAGTCGTATGGTGGTGTTTGTTTGCATCAGCCAGCTTTGATCTCATTTTTACATTGTGCTCCATGCTTGTGGTTGGCCTCCAAAGCAGTTTTTGTCTATTCCTTTCCTTTGTGTCTTTGGCACACTCAGTGGAATGGAAGTGTTCTTTAAAAAGCCACTGGTGTTTTTCTAGCTTTTGCAAAGTGGGTGTGGTACATTTAAAAGTGTAGGGGGTACTGTAGAAAATACAGAACGAGGGAAACTGTAGTTTCAACTGTCATGTTTTGAAAGAGAAATTTTTATGGGGATTTTAGACCTGAATAATGTTTTCCTGCTGTCAAGACTACACAGGCCATATTTTCAAAGCATTTACTCCAGTCTTTAATTTAACTCCTTTTTATTTTTTAGGTAAAAAAACGCATGTTCATTTTACAAAACAAATATATATTTCAAGTTCTCTTCAACACTCTTAAGGTGATTATTTCTTATTTTGCAATATTAACATGATTTTTACTCATTTCTAAAAATAAGAGTTAATTAAAGAATGGAGGAAGCTCTTTGAAAACATGGCCCCACATGCTATATTTAGAGAAGAATGAGTCGAGTCGCGTGGTCAGCTTGCTGGATAGAGAGGACAAGCAGGTGTGGTTTGACTTTGTTAGGTCAATAAAGCAACTTTTCAAAAGGTGTTATTTCCTCATATGGAGAGTTATTGGAACCTTTTTATCTCTGATCAGGAATCGATTTACTGTATGGGGTTGGTTAAGCAACTTCCACATCAAATCTAACATTTTAAGTGTCTGCCGCATTAATGTTTTAACATTCAAATGTATATAATTCATGTTCACTGAATATGAATTATTTGTGAATTTATAAGGAAATCGTACACTGACTGGCCAAAATAACCTTAATAGCCCACAATGCGTGGCATCCTGGCACAGTCAGTGTATATAAGTTCAAATGTGTATATATTTTGAATATATTCAAAGTATTTTGAATTTTAAACCTAAACAATGTGGGTTCGTCCCAGCTCTAGAATTAGGTACTAACAAACAATAAATGCATTTTCTGAATTGGAGAGTAAAACATTTTAAAAAATACAGATGCAAAAATACAGAACAACTGAAAAAACACTAACGCCTACATACTGTAATAAAATGCTCCGTGGTCCTCCACTTACAAGAAGGAAACCATAAAACTTGAGAGGATATTGCCTCTCACAGCACATCTGGTACAGCCACGCAGTCCTTCAAACTCCCTCCCTTCCCACACAGTGTGAGGCCATTGCTGATACTGAGAACCTTTTTCTTGGCTTTATGGAAGAAAATAATCCTCCTCATTGTCATGTTTGAAGTATCTCTGGCCTTTTCTTCTCTGTAGTCTGTTGTTTCCTCCTGCAAAGTCTGCTCCTTACAGTCTTTGCTCTGTTCCTGCTAATCCCTGAACCCTTGAGCCAGTGCATATCCTGCATTAATATGCATGAAGTTGCTAATGAGGTGACACAGACCTGGGCGATTTTGGTTCTTAGACTCATTCGCTCAGCCGCATGTCTCAGGATATCTGCATTGCAGGGATATCATTATGCATTTTCTGTTATTTTATTTTTGTTGAGATCCTCAGATAATTAATTAATTACTATACCAAACTGTCTAAAGGAATTTAAGAAACCAAAAAAAAAAAAAAAGAATTAAGCACTCTAAATTGAAAAATAAACCAAATGAATATTTAAAAAAAATCACACAGTACATGAGTTGTTGATTTAAACTACCAGTACAGTTACACTGAAATGTGTCCTAGCTTCAGACTACATGCTAACCTTATATGGAAATCTGTTTTAACAGGAAGGATTAAGAGTGTTTATTGTGAAATGGGTGCTGCTGGAAAGAGTTCATGTCCCGCACATTAGCGATGCAAACTGGAGAGGGCACAGTGTGTTGGTCCTAGATGCTAGCTGTGTTCTTCATTGTTGGACTTTAATAATGTATGGCGAATGCTGATTCCTGTAGGAGGGGAAGAATGCTGCTAAACTGGAGACTGAATGAAATGGCTCATATACAGTTCTTATGAATCCATGTAACTAGTTCACTCCCAGTGTATTAACCGCAATGGGGATAGATAACCCTGACGGTGGGTGTATAGTGTAGTGAAGGCGCTCATACAGTATCTACAGCATCTGTTTGTCTTTTTTACACTTTCGTTGCAGTTTGTTACAACAGGGACAGGGTAGGAGATGAAGGACTTGTCTTTTCTATTAGTCGAGCTGTAGAACGGAGCTGGGTAATGGAATCTACTTTCTCATTTTAGACACCATTTCAGTAAGTAACTAACAAAACGCAAAGCTTTAAGAAATGCTGGTAAAACTTTTAAATAATAGCTGTACATTTTAATTGGATTTCATTGTTTTAAAATCTGAATAACTCCAGTTTTGTACTTACTTTGTTCTGAATTTTCTAGTTCTAAAGATAACGTTACAAATGGGCACATATTAGCAACAAATGAATGTGAAGCACCAGAGGAAGACCAGCTAATCCATTGGAATTCATATCAATTTTAAAATTGTAGATACAAAAATCCCTCTCTCTATAACCAATTTCATCTGTAGTTCTTAGTAGCATATTTGTTTTAAACAACGTATTATTGCTCCCAGCATTGAAACCTTAAAATGAAAGCTGTAATTCAAAGTTCAACAGAAACAATAATGAGCATTGAGGGAACATGTAGTTAACAATTGAGAATTCCACACAGATGAAAAAGGCACCATTTCCCCATTGCTCTAATCTGTTGGAGCTCTAATGGGAAGAGTGCCAGCAGAACACTCAAGCGAAGGTGTTCTGTTCAGCATTCTTAGTGGTGGTTGTGTTACCTACAGGGTGCAGTCACCCTGGTGATAGGGCTAATATACCTGTCATGTAAAAGACATGCCTTTTTCTCAGGGCAACTCCGGATAATTAACACCTTTTGTTTTGCGGATCTTTGGCTGTGATTACAGTAATAGCGCAGAGACTTTCAGTTGTTGGATTTTAATGAATGCAGTTTAGATTCCAAAGTGAGATCCTGTGCGTGTGTGCGTACATACATAAGAAATAAAAAAAGTAAATGAACCAACATAAATGACTTACAATTTGTAGTTTTTAGAAGAAATACAATTAGATAATGTACAATACAGACAAATAAAGGAAAATACATGGATATATAGACTGAGAAATAATTTTGAGCAGTGGTACTTACAGTAAGTAGCAGAGTTCCAAAAAAAATCTAGCGTTACACGTCCTCACGTGTTGCTACAAGGTGATTTAGAGGACAGCGCACTAGAGCAGACATTTTGAGAAGAGCTTTGAAACAGACTTTTAAAGTTCTAAGTGTAAAAAGTTGTCAGGATGTTAAAAATTACAGGTACGTTATTTAACACTATATTTTTCAGAAACCCGCTACTTACTCTTTAAGAAAAGTACTGCAGCGAAGGAGGCTGTCCGTTAAGAGTAACATTAACTGGATATTAACTCTCTTATGGCAGTCACAACTCAGAATAACTGCTGGGTCATAAATTGAGCAACAAAAAAAACCCTGCTAGGTAATGTCCTATTACAATCACAGTCAGAAGCTTCAAACGTGTCTTCAAAAAAGAGAGGCTTATCAAGTAACTAGTGAGTTGATTATTGTGTTTAGCCTGTTCATATTTATCCTGCATATTTATTCTCTTCAAATTTGATGTCTGTAATAAATCAGAAAGAAATCGGGCAGTACCATGTTATTATTCCTCCTAGATGCTTTACTGCGTTTTCCAATCACAGCCTGTTAAACTCCAGCCTCATCGCACCCTGGCTCATTGCAGTGTTAAACCTTGCTGTCAATAATTCCTTTGATCGTTCAGAAATGCAGGAATACTGCTGGAATACACCTTCATTCTCATGCCTCGCTAGCCTAACAGTTTAATGAAGGTCACTCTTTAGCAGTGCCTACACTGAGAATCCATCAACTTTAAGTGCAAATTGACATCAAAGTCATTTTCTGGAGTGTCATAATGTCCGGCCTATGGGTTATATCAGAGAGCTGCTGTAAAAGTACTGGAAAAATAGATTGCTATTCTGACTCTCTGAGCTCTGCACTGCCATGTGCCTGCCTTTTGACTATAAAATATCTAACTGAAAACACATTGCACTGGCTGGGCATGAGCTGTAGCACCAAGATTCTGAATGGTCTCTTGATTTAATCTGCCAATATTCCTTAATTATTTTCAGAAGGACTTGTCATGAATATAGACTTGATTGAACCCTATTGCTCTGATCATTTGCACATCAAAAATGTGTGTCTAATTTAATTGGCTACAATAACAGCATTAGCGGTATAACAGCAAGGGTATGTTTACATAATTTGAGCTGCTCTGTAAAAAAATAATAATAATTGTGCTCTGATTTGGATTAATCATTTCTGCTTTGGAAACTAATATAATTGTTACAATGTAGTTTTATCTGGCTGAACAGCCACATGCACGTCAGAGGTGCTGGAGAAAGGGCTATGGGTGCAATGAGGTAATGGGCATTTGTTTGTGCTCAGTTTCATTTGCACAGTGTACGGTTACTTTGCTTTGCTTCCAGTTGTCATGTTAAAATGGGTTGGTGACATCCCCTCAGTTACATGTTTTTATTTTTATTTTTATTTTGAAATGATGGTATTTTTCTAGAAAACAACAGCATTATGATTCAGTGGTAGAGCCAGAAAAATGACTCAATGTGGCAAAAAAAAACAGCAAAAATACCCACCTACCCCATGAGCTAACTATGAAACAAGTAGAAGGTTACAAATGACTGTGTGTTGTGCATTTTATTTGGGCTTACAGGTTTATATGAGACACTTCTTCTCCAAGCTGGCTGTTTCACTGAAGAGTTTGCTTTTGGAGTAATATTTTCCAGTTTCATCTCTCTCGTGATCTCCACTTATAACTTTTACTGCCATCCTTTTAGTTTGTTGCAGAAATTACTCTGAAATCTACATTTCTCTTTGTTTGTTCTTACCTTTCCTGGGATTTATTCTTTCCATCTTCAAACAATCCTTTTTGGCTGCGCTGTCGTCAAGCACAACAGCAGTATTCCGCTCCTTTAGGAAAACATGACTGCATACGATGAGATGCCCATTCTGACCAAACAACTCCACTGAAGACTTGCTTTGGTAGCAGATTTTGCTGGAGTCAGATTGATTGTTTGAACACTTTCCTCGCTTTATTTCACATTATTCTCATTGCTCAGTTCAAGTCTTCCCCTCCCGCCTAAGATCTTGGGGATGCAAACAGTTTAATCCCTGAAATCTAACCCACTGCACACTGTCCAGCTCAGAAATCACATCTTAATAAATAAATAGGTCTGCAATTACTGATACACAAATGGGTGCATGGGGTTAATATACTTGGGTACTTATTTGGTTTCATATATAAGCCCATGCACCTCTCTCAATACTGTATCAGCACCCCATGGATGAAAATCAGTGTAAATGCCAGACATGGGGACTATAAGTGTGCATTACTGTACAACAACATGGTACGTTGTCACAGTAACATTGATCAAAGACCACATTAAAGCCTTCAGTATTGTATGCATTCACTGAGCTTCATGGTTTACCATATTGTATTTGTTATTATTATTATTATTATTATTATTATTATTATTATTATTATTATTATTATTTAATTCTTAGCAGACGCCCTTATCCAGGGCGACTTACAGTCGTCAACAATTACATTTCAAGAATCACAGTGCAAGTAATAATACAATTAAGAGCAAGATAAATACAATGATGAATACAATGACTTTGGTTCAAGCAAGTACAAGTGTGACAAAGTACAATTCAATAATACAGCAGATAACTGTCAGTGATAGTTACATCAGGATATAATTAAATACAAAATACTACAGATTAAACACTTGGCAGATTACAGTACTCTGAAGTACAGGATTACATGCAGTAAAATAGAGGGCAGATAAGAGCAAGTAAAGCGCATTTAAGGAAGGATGATATGTGTCCCAGGGGAAGAACAGAGGAGTTCTACAGGTGCTTTCTGAAGAGGTGAGTCTTGAGGAGGCAATGTGGTCAGGGACTGGGCAGTCCTGACATCTGTAGGAAGGTCATTCCACCACTGCGGGGTGAGGGTGGAGAAGGAGGCGGGCTCTGGAGGCAGGGGAGCATAGAGGAGGTAGAGCCAGTCTTCTAGTGCAGGCGGAGCTTAGAGGTCGAGTGGGGGTGTAGGGAGAGATGAGGGTCTGGAGGTAGCTGGGTGCAGTCTGGTCAAGGCATCTGTAGGCTAGTACAAGAGTCTTGAACTGGATGTGGCGGTGATCGGGAGCCATTGGAGTGAGAGGAGTAGTGGAGTTGCATGGGAGAAGCGAGGCAGAGAGAACACCAGGCGGCGGCGGAGTTCTGGATGAGCTGGAGGCGGACGGGTGGCGGACGCAGCGAGGCCAGCCAGGAGGGAGTTGCAGTAGTCTAGGCGGAGAGTACCAAGGCCTTGTGTTTTGCCATGCTTTCTCTATGGTACACAATAGTTATAAAAAGGGATTGTTTAAGCTACTGAGCCTGCTGAGTGGATGTCCCCACTGTGACTGAGCCTTGTATGTACAGTACAGCATGTTTGATCTCCTCCACACATCATGCATTTAATCCTGCAACATATTAATAGCAGAAGAGACTATTTTAATGACATTTATATATAGAGCTCTTATTTATGTTCAGACGTCACTGGGTTCAAGTTTCAAGATTGAATGTACAATCTGACTTCTGACTTTGAAGATTGCCCTTCGTTTACTGTCACTTCTTGTTGACCCGACTCTAGCCATAGATGGTACGGCCTTTGGTTACTTCAGAATTCGATTGCCCTTCAGAAAGTGGTTTCAAACCTCTTCAAAGCTGTGCCACAGATCAGCACGAAGAAGGTTAATAATTTACTAGGGGGCTACAGTAAGCGTCACGGCATGCCAGCATGATCATTCATTAGCTTTTAAGGACTTTTGTAGACCTGAACTTGAATCCAGCTCTGTTAACAAGTGAAATAAATACGGTTGTTTTGGCTTAGCCCTAGCGGACTCTCATGATTACTAGATTCCCCCTCTCCCCTCTTCCAAAGGAGTAAGAGGAAAAGCATTTGCTGTAGATTAATTTTCTGGTGTAGTTCCAGCTGTGACTCATCTTGAGTATTTGGGGGGTCAAACACTTAAATGGGAACCGACTCCTCTCTTATCCAGTGTATTTACAAAACATAATTTACCATGCTTGACCTTATCAACACAAAAGTGAGTCTCACTGAGTTTCCCATGATTTCCAAAGTCCCATCTGCCATGATGTAATCACTTTTGAGCTAGTACAATTACAAATTTTACTTCCAACACTGTCTAACAATTTATGAAGCTTTTCAGCTAAACAAAATCCTTTCATCTAAATTTGCTGGTTTCTGTGTACCTCTAAGTGGCTCCCCAGTCTTTTATTTTCTCATTCCAAATAAACACGTGATGCTTTGACCTGCCAAGGCTGTTAAAGATCACCTCCTCACATTTTGGAATTTGGATGTTTGATTATACAGTTATTTCACTCGTTAGGATGGCTGCAATACTCCAGGAACGTTCGTGGAGAATCCTCTGTGCGTTTTATTGGATTTGACTGGATCCCAGAATGAAGTGCTGTGTTTTAATCACTTCCTTGAGAGAGAGCGCAGCACAGTATCCAGTCCAGGCCTCAGCAGTCAGCAGCCACAGCTGTGACAGAGAGAACGCACTTACAGCTCAGACAGAGGTCAGCATTCTACTGAGTAACAGGGAGAGGAAAACTGTTCACTGGAGGAAGAAGCCTTACTGTACTCTACTCTTAATATAGCCTCCCGTGTTGGCTTTGATTGAGAAGGGACTGGTTACACAGCAGCTGTCTCACAGTAACTATCCCTAGGATTCTAGGGCAGGGAAAGGATGTTTACCTATTCAATTGGTTAGTTGGTTGGTTGGTTTTATTCCTGCAACTTTTGCAATACATTATATCCTGATACAGCATGGAAAATAATACATACATTAATGAATATTGCAGGGGAAAACATGGTTTTATATGGATTTTTATGGATCAACTTTAGAAAGACTTAGCCATACAACAGTGATTTACGGTTTGATTTCTGGAAGCAGGTTCCACAGACCACGTCATATTTCAAGTATACCGTATCTTACTGTTAAATGTACTGTCATAAATAGCTTTATGCTAGAATTACCTAGCAAATGAGAGTAGCTAAAACTAGAATTACCCAGAGCTTCATTAATTCAAGAGAAACTAACTGTGATAACTTACAGTATACAGGGACGTAGAATCAGTCTTCCACTCCACACTTCAGACAGGCTGCACATGGCTGGTAGTGTAATTCTGGGGATGTTAGTTTTATTTTTTATTTATTTATTTATTTTTGTACTTTACTACAAAATGCAAGCTGTGCAGAGGAAATAAACGCTAGAACCAACGTCGTCGTGGTTAGCCTTCTTTGAGGAAATCTATAAAGAATTCATTGGTAAAGCTTGCACTAACGTCATTACCAGTGCAGTATACACAGGCATTGTAATATACAGATATATTGAGCATCTTTAAAATAAAGCTGCATTGTGTGATTAATTCATTTTATACCAAAAATATAATTCTTTAGGGTTTGGGCTGAATGTGCACTCCCTTGTTTAAAGAATAAATTGTTATTTTAATAGCTTTTTGTTACATTTCTTTTGAATTCTATGGTGTTTGCAATCATTCTCAGTAGCTCTGGGTCCTGTCGCTCCAACATTAAGTTATCTTTTTCAGAATAGCTTAACAGTAACTAAAAGTATTTTTTTCCAAATGGCATTTTGGTTGTTTTTCTTAGCATTTAACAGCCAACACTAATAGAGCTGATATTTTCAATATGAGTTGATTAGGTATCATGAGTAATAAATATTGATATAACCGCATTGCATACTGCATCTTGCATAAATGTGGAGAATTATCTTTCCATATTCGCATATAAAATGTGCTTGTTGGTTGCTGTCATGGTGAAATAATATTTTCTTTTCTGCACATTTCCATTTATCGTTTATTGTGATGATGTCAGTTCTTCCCCATCTGCCCATTGTGAAGCTCTTCTTTTTCCACTGGACCCTCCAGATTGCTTAATGATTGCAGAGCAGTTTTTACTGACAAAAGCATTTAAAACAAAGTGTTTTGTTGGAGAGGCTCTTGTTTAAAGTCAGCTTTTGAAACCCAATATATTATTTTTATAGCGATCAGTAGAATCCGTTCAAAAGTCTGTTAAACTCATCACTTGACAAACATTTCATTAAAAAGCTTTTTTTTTTTTCCAGTAAGTTATTTGAACTTTGGCATTGACTGTTTGCATTCCATCTCAAGTTCAGCATTGACCTACTTAGAATAGAATACTGAGTTACTAATTGTTATAAATATGGTACCTAATATCACCTTGTACAAAAAATACATTAGTTACATACATTTACATACAAGCTGCCTTAATGGGGTAACCTGTATGTATCCTGTCAATTAGGAACTTCAATGCAGCTACACTAGACAGCCCATTATAGTACCACAGTGGTAACATTGTTATATTTTGGCAAAACCAAATACAGCAAAATAATATACTGTAGTATGATAATCAGACCTGGGGTCAATTACAGTTGTAATTGTGTAATTCGTAATTAATTACAATGTAATTGTAACTATAGTTGAACATTGGCACACCTGCGTAGTTATGCTGTACCATATAATTGATTGATACAGTTCAGTTAAGCATTTATTTGCCATTTGATCATTATTCTTGTATTGTCAACTACTTTTGGTGACCCCATTTGAAAATGAGCGTGTTAATGTGTGTACTGTAGTTGTACACACAATTATCATTACAATATCATCGTACCATATCTGTACCAGTATGCTGCCATATTAGGAACATGGTCATATTAGTTCTTAATCTATTTGGTTGCTGACAGTGCTGTGGTCTGCCAGGGTTTCTTAATACACACATTTATCTAAGAGAAACGGTGAGTGCAGGCAGTATACACTAAGCCATCGTCTCCCAGTAAGTATTGTGAATTTATTTCTGTTCACTGGACTGCTACATATATAATCTGCTACTTAGTTCACTTCCAAATCACGTCTCAGAAATGAACCGTTCAGTCTTGTGTATAGATGTCATCCCATGCAGAAGTATGAAACAATGGATACTGTATAAAATCTATAAAATGAAATAAAAACTAAGCAATGTAATACTGCAGCATAAGTCAAGTGTGAAGTACAAAGGCAGATGACAGTTTGGGTGAAATGCCCCAGTTACTGCATTTCTGTAGACTACAGTGCTTTGTTATTTGGACCAGGATGATCAAGACACAGCACTGATGACTCTGAGACTAACTTCTGTGAGAACCAGAATGTTCAGCATTATTTAAAGCAGGCTTTATAAAGCCATTAGGAAAGGTCTCTGCAGAGTGGGGAGTGAAGAGACCTGCACAGTGCATCATCAGCACTCTCAATGTTAATGAGTGATATCAATACTTAATGGAAGATATGTAATTCCTCACACACTTACAAAATGCAGTATTCAAAGGCTTTTGACATGCAGTAACTTGTTTACGTGTTGACAGAATGTAATGTCCTTTTGCATGTGGGTAGAGGGTTTGGTAGTCTTTATAATTAGCAATATTGAGGGCGATAGTCCAAAGGACAGGGTGGTACACTTACACGATTCATTATCATTGTTGATCTGCTCAGTCCTGACTGAGTGAGGTTGGGTTATTAATTTCCACTCTCCGGATCACAGTGTTAAGGTGTCTCAGTTAGGACAGTGAAAACAAATCTATAACATGTCTTAGGTTGAGATCCTGGGATAATTTATCTGAAAAGCAAATGTTTCTTTTCTTTCTTTTACGTGACCTTCACGAGCACACAGTATTACATAAAAGGGTCATTTACTGGTTGTGTTTATTTCTTTAAACTTGATTTCCCAAGTATCTGTTTGGATTACAAAAGGGTTCTGTGGGACAGCAGGATTCACACAGTGACATCATCATCCATGATAAGTATCCATACTGATTTCCTTGGTCCCGTAATACCCATAATAAACAACAAATACCTTATTTTTATAAATTGCACAGCAACACTTTTGGAGTGCTTTCACCAATATAAAATATTTTTTGTTTT